>VDFB02105785.1:578605794-578662903 GCA_007258455.2 Sequoia sempervirens
AAATAAACCTAGTAGTTTAGAAACTACATTCAATTTCCCACAGAATCTATTCTTACATGTTTTTAAAATAATATAGATAACTTATTCAAATTTTTACATCAAGTTGCCTAACTCTAATTGTTCTAAATTTTCATTGCCACTTAAGGGCTTGTTTGGCATACCATGATCCTGCACATACCCGTCACTCACCTACAATTTTTGGATGATAATCTCTTGCTCATGGTTGAAAATCTCATAGAAGCTAAGGTCATCAAGCATATATTGACACTCTACTATCAAGCCTTAGGGCAACTTGTCAATAAATGTAAGTTGAAGATTTTTTTAATAAGGATTAGTGAAAGAAAAAGGAAATATCTAACATTCTAGGGTACAAATCCATTTGTCTCCCAAGTAAGGATATTAACATTCCTCTCTTTTCTAGGGCATACAAATCCAATTGATGAGACTCTCTCATCTCCAACTACTCCCTCAAGATGTCCTCTTGGAAAGGGATATGACTTTTTGTAACATGAAGAATTCTAATGATTAAGGTTGTGGTTGTTGTCATTCCCATAAATAATTTTTCCTACCTCATAATGCCAATGAAAGTTTGTAATATATTAAATAAAAAAATTAAAGACTTCTCCTAGAAGGGTAACTTGGATAGCATTAAAATTCCCCTCATTTCTTGGGATGATATTTACTTCCCCAAATAGGCTAATGATATTGGTCTAAGGAAATGACCAATCATGAATATTGTTATGGAGATAAACTTATATAAAACCTCTTCTCTCAACCTCATCTCATATGGCCCAAGATTCTACAAAATAAATATATGAATCCTCTGATTTGAAGAGAACTCTTACTATGGCAACCCAACCAAGGGTTTCATAAATTGGAACTTTATGTTATCTTGTAGAAGTTATAATGAACCATATCATGTGGGAAAATCAAAAGTGGTAGGCATGTTAAGTTTTGGGAGGATTTGTGGAATGTCCATAGGTTTCTTATGGATCTCCTAAACATGAATGAGCTTCATTTTGTGTTGGTTATCAGGAGATCATGTGAGGGATTATATAACTCTAGTGGTTATTCCTAAGGGTCGTGAGTGGCAGTGTAAGTCCTTCCAAGGTTTAGTTTTAGTAAGGACCATTTTTTTGTTAAAGGCGGAATTAGATAGGAGAAATGGAGGAAAGACTTACCTAGTAGTCATCAGTCACTTCCGCTCACTTCGGATCCCAATTACACACAATAAAAATGAGCTCATGAGTCGTTTAAAAAAATAATACTTCTATGAAACGGGATCCCACTTATTACAAATTAGGATCTTGTTTCGTAGCAATCAGGATCCCATTTTGTAAAAAAATGGGATCCCATTTCTTAAAGCAAGATTCAAAACACTAAAACAAAATGGGATCCCGATTTTTAAAAATTGGGATCTCATTTTGATTTTAGGCTTGGGATCTCAAAGCAAAACAGGATCCTGATTTCTAAAAAATGGGATCTCGATTTGTTTAGCCTAATTTTGAGATTTTTTCTAAGGTTGAAACTTCCACCTTAAGTGGACTCAACTTCATTCTTTAACCCCTACATAGAATTTTCTTCATAGGTGCCATACCTTGCTTTGGTGGTGTCTTTCAGACTCTTAAAAAAAATTCCAACCAAACCAACAATTTCCTATTCATCAATTTCATATCCCAATGTATGGATCCACACTATCCTTGGTTCTATTGCTTCCATCATACACTCATCTATTGACACTAGAAAAGTGATCTCATTTTGATATTTTTCTACAATTTTCCTAGGTATCATATCTCTTTCATGCATCCTCTTCTAGAGAGCTGCAAAGAAAGTCATAAGAGCATCATCTTGTGCCTTCACATCACCAAGACTTCTCATAAAGTCTATAATCTAATGAGCTACTAGTCTTCCTTGTAGCTAGGTCACATTGTTTGTTTCAAGAAGCTCTTTCAAGAAATAGAAAAGAAAACACACAACCAAAGTCCCATACTTAAATGCATATTTCTTCTCCTTGGTTTGCTTCAAATTCCCCATCAATTGTTGCCTTATCAACTTGCAAATATCATTGAATATTCCTTTTTCAACCATTTCATAAGCCACATTGATTGTGGTGGCAGATACAGAGTTTTCCATGTTTATGAAATATATTTTATAACCAATCACCATTGTTTCATATCTCATAGTTGGATTTCTATTGGGATTAATGGCGAGAGCTCTCTTATCATATGTTTCACCTGTTAGTTCCATTACAACTTCATTCTTGATCAATTTCAACACAGGAGTGGGTCTAATGGAGCATAGACCTGTAACCTCTCTAATTACCTATTTTGTTATCATTTTAGGTATGTCAATCCACACAAACTTGTCATGAATTCTACTAAGTGCAATCCTAACCCATCTGTAATCAAAACAAAAATTCAAAAATCATTTCCATACATCAAGCTTCTTCATGACAAGGTTTTGGTATTTTGGTTTTAAGGAAGAATTATCTCAAATCAAATTATTTCATCCACATATTTGATAGCTTGCTATGATCATATTCATCTATATTTCCATGAATATAAATCCTTATATGTTTGGTTGGAAAAACCCATATGGAACATGTGAGAACACACCCAATGGGTCATCTTCTATTGATTTTACAAGTTATTTCTTAAATTTGGGTTGCGACTTCTTAATTATGTCAATAACCCTCAGTGTAGCCATTGTAATTGAATTTAAATTTATTTCAAACAACCTTTATGTGAAACTAGGGCAAACAAAGATTTGTAAATATCTTTTCTTCGCCTTTTCTGATTAGGGTTTACATGCACTAGATCACAAATAGCTTTGATCACTCCAAATCACCTCCTCACCACTCTACTTCTCAATTCTTTTTGTAAATGAATTTTCCTAAGTGAAATCACTTTATAACCTTTCAAATTTAACCTAATTTCCCATTAAATGCTTCAAACAATAAAGTTGGCAATCCTTTATTTGTATGTATAGTCAACTTTTGACGCTCTACAAACTTTCGCAATATCATATTTTCTTCCACAATCTTCACCAATAGATCAATCATGTCGATCTACATCACATATCTTGCTATTGAGGCATCACCACCATTTCTTTGGTGAGGGATAATATATTTTCATTAAAGCTCCCCCTAAACCAAAGCTCTCAACTTTGTTTTTGGAGGAAACATCTGCACTAGATGATGGTACAAATTCATCCTTAACCTTTATCTCTTCCTTATTTCTCCAAATATTTACCATCTCCTTATTATTTTCTATCAGATCAATCTTTTTTATTGGTTCATCCCTCTTTACTAGATTATCCTTCCTCATATTTCTGATTCAATAAAACTTAGAAATATTTACTATATTATCCTTCCTCATATTTTTGCTTCTATAAGTGACCATAGCATGTATAATAGTAGCCTTTGAAAGATTGAACCATTCTACCATTGTTATAGCCATTCATTATTTGACTTTTGCACTCACTATCTCTATAACCAAATTTCTCGCTTGTAAAACATTGACCAAAAAAAGGTAGAACATTTTGATTTATATTGCTTCTACATTCCATTACCTTTTATCCAAATTTATTGCAAGAATAACCAAAACCATTCAAATATGGGTACCTTTATGCATTTGGTTGTTTGATCAATAGTATTCTAGCTTCATTTCTTTGATTCTAGATCTACTTTCCATTGTTCTTCTTGTATTCAACATTTGATGTCTAATTTGAATTTTCACCCTTTTCAAATCCTAAACCTTCTTTATCTTTATAGTATTTCTGATTTGTAATCATTTCATCAAGCTTTGTAGAACTCATCTTGAATTTTTCTTTATGAATCCTTGCTTTCTCCAGATCTGATCTTAGATTTATCACTTCTTGTTCAGACATTGTACATTCCTCGGATTTACTTTTCACCATTGCATTCAAACATTCCCCAATTCTTTTATTTTATTCAACTTGCACTTTTAGACCGGTAATAGTTTCATTTTCTTGTTTCAAATTTTCACTAACTTCCTTAGTCCTTTCTCTAAACTTCTTGATTTGTTCTCTCAATTTTTTGATGCATAATTCATTTGGTTTTTTGATATTTCTTTCATATCTCTATTTTCACCTTTAGTCCTTTCAAGATCTTCAAGGGCAACATTGAGTTCTCCATCTTTGTCAAGCATGCAATCTTCTTCTATGAATCTAACAACACAAATCTATTTCAAAGGAATAGGTAGTCTTCTAACAGTCGTGTTCAACCTCTAAGATCTTCCCCAAACAGTTGAGCTCCTTCCAAGGAACCAAGCTCCAATACCAATTGTTGAACACCTAGAATACTGAGAGGGGGAGTGAATTAGTATTATTTTAAACCATTCAAACATTTAAACATCCAAACCACATAGCACATTCAACTATGGTAAAGAAAGAAAGCATGAAACATCAACATCACATAACACATGAACACCATGATTTTTACATGAAAAACCAAAAATGGGAAAACCATGGTGAGGATTAGCTCACAATATATTATATCAGGTTATAATATATTTATAGAAGTGGTCACTACAGGTGGACTCACTGACTACAAAGAAATAGATAGAAGAGAGATTGTGGCTCACAACCTAGTTTGAACTATTATAATTGTATCTATTATACACATGCATTATAGTTCTAATGAAGCTCAATAAACTAAATTTACACACTTCATTTGATTATGATCCAACACACTACTTTCCTCTGCATTCACATCACTCTAATCTTCTACTCAACATTTGCAAATTAAATTCACATTGCTCTAATAATATTCACATCATTTGAATGTCTCTTATTCCTTACTTGTTATCAAAGCACCAGAAATGATCTAACATATATATCCACTTCAATCATAACATCAATTAGGTTGCCCTAATTAGATGCAACATACAAAATATAGAAAATGTAACTTGTCGGCTGAAATGCTTTCACATACGCCTTGCGCCAAGATTCAAATCTCAAAATAGTTTGAATAGGTTGGAATGGACCTATGATAGCTCCCATAAGACACCACAATACATATTTAACCTTCACATACCTTCACACTTATTAGGTTGGCACTACAAAAGGCCTAATACAAAAAATATTCAACTGTGTATCCATATTCAGACATGTGTACCTCAAAATTCAATATCAACTGGAATTCAAACACTAATGCCATCTATCAACACATCCTCAAAAGAGAAAAACCAAAAAAATATCCACAGAGAAGTACAAACTCTCCCACTCAAGTGCAATATATAGGAAATGACTGTAATTTTCCAGACCAAACTTATGTTACTTGTATCTCTCAAACCAAAAGCCAAAACATGATGAAATTATGGAATTAGATACTTCTAAAAACTAACAAAATAATGTTAGAAGCACATAATGAAATCTTCATTCTTGGACTAGTGTGGACCCTAAAACTGAATTCTTTGTTACATAGAATTAACAGAGTTGACACTTAAGTCAATTTTCCATCACAACCAATTTTACTAAATCAACCCATCTTGCAAAAATGTCTTCCACAAACACTCCAAAACCTATTAGAACCAAGAAAAATGATCTATAATGATCTACACCATGATATCTACATCAAGATACAAATGACAACACAACATATAGTAATATGCCTTGTACTTATCCCTTATGCTCATGTTGCCAACAATAGCATCAATGAAATTATTCCAACAAAAGGGTTGTTTGATTGTAATCTTGAATTTGATTTCTTTGAGCATTGCATTTATGGAAAACAAAATCACGTTCATTTTTAATCAAGTTCTCATAAATCTTGTGGCATATTGGATCTTTGGTTGGTGATACTCTTGTGAGAAGCTTGCTTTGCAAGTATATCAAGTAATCTTTGTGATTTTTGAATAATATATTGGGAGGCTTTTGGAGTGTGGGGTTTTTCTCTTGCAATGGTTTTCCCCACGTACTATGTTGTGGTATGCATGAGATTTATGTTTATTTTTGTTTAAGTTTCTATAACTATTGTAAAGATCTATAAAGTTTGCATTATCCTCCTCTCAATATTATTGTATGAATTTGTCTTACTACCATAGCTTCCTTACAATAAGGACCCTAGATGGTAGTAGGAATAAAGGTGCTCCCCATTTAGAGCACTTGTTATCCAAATTGATGCTTCCATTTCATGCAACTTATCTGAAGGCTCGTACTCATTCTAGGAGTTATGCTAGAAGGAGGCACGACTACCCTCCTTCACAATCTAGGTCAAATGTTTAGTTATGATTAATCTCCAACTTAGGATGAAGTTCTAGATTACATAACATTTTTGTGGGTTGGTGAATGTAAGAATTTCATCCTCTACTTGGGAGTCTAGATGCTTGGATTTGATCACCTTGTACCATGGTGCTTCTATATATTTTTTTTTGTTGTGACAGGGGTATCCCCGTGACCCCGCCTAGTGCCCAACCTACCTTACCTTGTTCTCACTTATTTGCAAGTTGGGGTCAGGAAGGGGTGAGTTGAGGCAAGACTAGTCCACTACAGGTGGGCATGATAGCCCACAAGTCGGTCCACTAGTTAAGCTCGAGAGCGGGAGTTGAACCTAAAACCAATGGGAAGCAAACCCACGGCCCAAGCTAACTCTGCTATCCATGTGGGATTGGTGCTTCTATATTTTTATACATTACCATATGAATTTAGTGCTCAATGCTCTATTCTACACCACCAGATCTTTGACATAGGCTCCACCATGCACCTTTAGTTTTTTTATCGTATCCCATGCCAATAAAAGGATTCACTTCTCAAAAAAGTAGAAATACTATAAATTAGAGGAGGTTGACTCTTTGAACCTCTCAACATGGGCTTGCCAAACCTATTTTCCCTCTTTCCAAATTCTCTTGGCTATGCCAAGCATTTTGCATTGAGTTTCAAACTCCATAAAACTATTTTATCCTTTCAAAGTGTTGGGTATCAGATTGATCATTGTAGCTTTCTCAACACTCACTAGGAAATTGGAAACTAATGTGAACTTTGAGTTCACCAAGTCCTTGTTGAATTTCAATGATTTGACAAGTGTTTTAGGGGTTTTTGGGCCTTTTGAATGCAATGGGAAGGTCAGATCTAACTATGCTCTTGAAATTAGCTACCTCCTGGATGACGATAACTAGCTGATGATGCAAACCCTCAATAACTTTCAATGCATTCTCTCCTTAAGAAAATTCTCAACTCTCTGATATAAGATAGAATTTTTTAGGCCTAGGTTTTGATACCATGTTGGAAATGTTAATGAACCCAAATGACATTGCAATCTTCAATGGATCAACCAAGAAAGATAACATCCACAAGAAAGTGTTGCAACATGATCTTGCATGAAGATTGAGGATTGGTATTGATCAAATTATGATCTATTGATTGATATCTAGAATATCTAAGATAATTTACAATGTACAAGCACCTTGTATATATAGGCAAGGTGTGATAAGGGGTGATAACTACCCTTGATACAAACATTAAATGCATGAGATAACTATTAAATTCCTAAATGACTAAAAGTAAATAATTATACACGACCGCATTAACTCCTAAGTAAAATTCTCATGTGAATAGGTCCTCACTAATGACTAGTTAGCAAATAACCCCATTCAGACCAATAATATGGAGGGAGAGAGATAGGTGAGATAAAGAGAGAGAGGAGGGAGGGAGAGAGAGAGAGAGAGAGAGAGAGAGAGAGAGAGAGAGATTAGGAAGGTGGGGAGATTGAGAGAGAGGGAGAGAGAGGGAAGGAGGGTGGGAGAGATGGAGATGGAGGGAGATATAGAGAGAAGTATATAGTGAAGTAAAGATAGAGAAGGAGAAGTAGAGAGAGGGAGAATAGTGTGATAGAGAGTAGAGATGGAAGGATGGAGGGAGAGGTAGAGATGGAGAGAGAGATAGAGATAAGTATATAGGGAAGGAAAGATAGAGAGGGAGAAGTAGAGGGAGAATGGTGAGATGGAGAGTAGAGAGGGAAGGGGAGAGAGAGAGGTTGGGAGATTGAGAGGGAGAGACTAGGAGAGAGAGGGAGAGAGAGGGAGGAGGGAGAGGTTGGCTTGTTGTGTGGAGACTAAACATAAGTTAATAACACCTCAAGAAGATGATGATCACTATCATTATCCAATAGGTTTAGTGGTGGTTGTTGACACTTGGCTACAAAAATACCTAATAAGGAAGAATGGTTTGCCTACCTTTGAAGATTATGAAACATAAAATAAGATTACACACTACTCACATTTTGTTGGTGGCAACAAATATAAAATTGGTGAGGTATCATGGAATACCTAGAAATAAAGAGCTATGGACAATTTATATGGAAGAGCATGAGACAATCATAGATGCATTGCAAAAAAGAGATGTTGTAGATGGTACAATGGAATACGTAAATATAGGTAAATATAGTTTTAGTTTTATATATTTAAATACATGTTTTGATAATGCTTGTACGCTAATAGTTAAAATTGATTTATTGTCCTTTTGTATCTTTAAGCCATCATCACAAATTCATCACACACTTCGAGACAAAACGCAAGTTCATGCATATTCAGCCTAGACAACATGGAATACTTGGTAAATACAGGTAAGTATAGTTTTAGTTTTATATCTTTAAATACGTGTTTTGATCATATATTGATTTTCTTATGTTAACAGTTAAAAATTGATTTATTATCTTTTTTGTATCCTTAATCCATCATCACATTGATCACATACTTTGAAACAAAAAGGAGAGGATGCATATTCAACCTACACACATGTGTGGAATACTTGTAAATAAAAGTACTTGTGTGTGTGTGTGTGTCTATATATATATATATATAGATATATGTATGTATACATACATGTATATATATGTATATGTATATATGTATATATATGTATATGTATATGTATATATATGTATATATCTATATGTATATATCTATATATGTATGTATGTATATATCTATATGTATATATATATATATATATATGTATATATGTGTATATGTATATGTAGTATATGTGTATATATATACATACATACATACATACATACATACATACATACATACATACATACATACATATATATATATATATATAGTTTTATATAAATTAAAATACATGTTTTGATGTTATATTGATATTGCTTAAATCATTTTGATATCAAGTTGCGTGCAGACCTGCTACATTTTGATGATTCCCCACAAGTTTTAGATTTTCTTGAGATGACATAGCCATATTTTGTAAAAATTGTTTTGAGTTGGCATATATGTACATACACAATTACACAATTACACATTTTGTAAAAAAATTGTATATGTACATAGATAACTATACTATACACTTTTATATATCAAAATCAATATTCTATATATTTTTTCGTTAAATGTGCATGTTTTCCTAGTTTAAAACATAAAAGTGGAATGTATAATCACTAAATATTGAATGCATAATATTGTTAAATTTGGTTGCCTTGGGCAACTTCACCAAATTTTGAGAACTTGTTTGATCCCCTTAAGACATCCTATTAGGACCCCTTAAGACATCCTATTATGACAAATTAAATTTACATTGACACTATTTTTTTTGTAGTATGTGATTGTTATGATGAGTCATTAATTCTAATACTTAATTATATCAATTGTGATTAAACATGAGACGTGTACTTTGAAATATTTGATCCCCTTAAGAAAAATTTGAGAACTTCTTTGATCCCCTTAAGACATCATATTAGGACATATCCTAAATTAATACTTAATTATATCAATTGTTATGACGAGTCATCCTAAATTCTAATACTTAATTATATCAATTGTGATTGAACATGAGACATGTACTTTGAATTATTTGATCCCTTTAAGACAACCTATTAGGACCCCTTAAGACATCCTATTAAGACATAAATTATATTAACATTAAGACCATTTTTGTATAACTTTTGTGATTGTTATGATGAGTCATCCCAAATTCTAGTACTTAATTATATCAATTGTGATTAAACATGATACGTGTACTTTGAATTCTTTGTTCCCCTTAAGAAAATTTTGAGAACTTCTTTGATCCCCTTAAGACATCCTATTAGGACATATATTATATTAACATTAACACTATTTTTGTATTTTTGTGATTGTTATGACGAGTCGTCCTAAATTATAGTACTTAATTATATCAATTGTGATTAAAAATGAGACATGTACTTTGAAGTCTTTGATACCCTTAAGAAAAATTTGAGAAATTTTTTGATCCCCTTAGCATCCTATTAGGACATATCCTAAATTAATACTTAATTATATCAATTTTTATGACAAGTCATCCTAAATTTAATACTTAATTATATCAATTGTGATTGAACATGAGACGTGTACTTTGAATTCTTTGACCCCCTTAAGGATACCTAAATTAGGACCCCTTGAATTCTTTGATAACCTTAAGAAATCTTATTATTTCACATTTGTACAATTTCACATTAATGTCCTACTAATGTCTTGACTATGAATTGAAAATTTGTAAAGTACAAATATTTAAATGTCATATTAATTTCACATATGTATTTAATTTCAAATTAATGTCCTATTAATGTCTTGACTATGAACCTTTTGTAAAGTACAAATATTTGAATGTCTTATCAATTTCATATTAATTTCACATTAATGTCCTATCAATTTCATATTAATTTCACATTTGTATACTTTCACATTAATGTCATATCAATCTCATATTCTGACACGTATGAAAAATATTGAAATTTAATAATAAAATATTATCTTGAATGATGATAACTAATTTGTTCAATTTAAAATGCATATATGTACGTGCAAATTACTATTTAACAATATTAGACCATAAAATACTAAAATTAATAAAGTCCATGAAACAATATATTAATTCCATAAAAATACTGAAACATATATATAGATCTAGATAATCCATGAAATTATAATGAAATATTGAAAGATGTACATATATGTAGTCCATGAAATGCTAAAACATGTATAAAGTTCCATCAAATACAACCCATGAAATAATCTAACTCATATTGTCTCTATAATAAAGAGACCTCTTCACTCCACACATACTACCTAGATGATTTGAAACACTCTATACAAGAGAAAGAAAGTTGAAATAAGATGTAAGATGATTAAAAATTATTTAACATGGAAATTTAATTTATAATTTATCATATTTAAATTATCATGCAAGGTTTCTCTACATGCTCTGGTGCATGACCTATCTTTGCATGCTCTGAATCAATCTATACAAGAGAAAGATAGTTGAAATCAAATTTAAGACGATTAAAAATGATTTAATTCATTTAATTTATAAAATCATATTTAAATTACCGTATGAGGCTGCTCAACATGATCTACTATAGGACTTGTCTCTACATGCTCTACTACAGGACCTGCCTCATGCTATAAAAGAAAAAGAATTTAACACATGAGCATATATATTCAATTTTAAATTTATTTTAAGTCATTCGCAATGTATAATTTGTAATTGACTTTAAAAATATAAATTAATGTACGAGGCTATTATGCATAACCTAGTTGAGGTGGTGTGACATCATCAAGATAGAAAGTGCCACCAGTAAAGTTGTACAAGGTCAAATTTAAAGCAAATGTCTACAAATTAGGTTAAAACATATATATTCAAGTGTATAGGATTAGGTGTTTTATTCTATTTAAAGTACCTACAAATTGTGCACACATGTAGAGTTTTTTTTAAACAAACTGAGATTCAATTGTCTCCTGAATTGCTTGTGCATCAAATGGGTGCCCAATTCCCATCCTCATGGTGGTGCCAACCTACATACATTGATAGTTAATACATATAATATTTAAGTACATGCATGTTTGATATAGTGAATTCTAAATACAAAATTATAAGTATAGTTTTAAATAAAATAATATACATGTATGAGCACCTCATGTGAGATGCCTGGCAATGGAGGAGTGCTCGACAATGATCCCTCTAGTGGAACTGACATGGAAGTTGGATGACTCCCCTGAACCAACATAAATATTTAAAACACATTTTCAAGATTGAATTACTAATTAAAATCAAGTTAAAAAATTGTTTAATATATTTAAAAAATCAATCAAAATACCCCATAAGGGTTTCTAACTTGCACTAGTGTCAATGTAAAACAAACTCGATGAGTAGAAATGCCCTTGTGGTCACCATCTACACCAAACAATTTGATTGTTAAATAAGTCTTCATTTTTTTGATATATATGCTCATTAATAACACATGTGCTTAAAAAATTGTTATAAATTCAACATGTACACATATATTTATACCTGCATCAAAATTTTTGTAGGGTGATGCTCAGAAGGAAGAAACTCAACGTATGAATTGATATCATCAAAATCTCCACGTGCACTCGAACTAGGTGTAGCTTGATTAGGTCCATAACATAGTTGATGACAACTGGAACATACATGAGGTGTCAACATAAGTGGAGAGGTACTAGGAATAGCTCCATACAATGCTCCTCCATGATCTCGCTCTTTAGCCCTAGCTACCATCACAAAAGTCTTCTTGTCAAGGTTGGCCATGAGCACACTCAAAGATCCTAGTGCGGATACCACCGCACAATGGTGCATCGGTGTAGGAATGGTAGGAGCAAGAGGATCTACAAGAGGTTGAGCATGCATAGGTCATCGAGGATCAACCCGTTCCCCTAACCTCTATTGTTACATGCCACCACCAACACCCTAAAATGATTTGATATCAAAATAGTTTAGTTTTTGACCCAACACAAACTTTGTATATAATTTCCTCAAAAAATATAGAGAGACCTCCAAATTAGCATGTGGTGGTTGGTCAAATACCATCCACCATCAGTCCCACAAATTGGTAGACATTTGATGATGTTTGCACCACCTCATTGATATTCTTGGTTTGTTTGTAGGAATGGGTTGGTTGGTGACATGGTAAAAAAAAAGGGTGCAAGATGGGATTTTGTTATTTTAAGGTCCAAATTTTGTTTGTAGGAGAGACCACCAGAATAAAATTGTTTCCTCTCCTCTTGCCATCATTGATGCATGTCTAAGTCCACATGAATGGACCTAACAGAATCAATAATGTTTTGCATCACAAATGTAAAACGCCTCAAGTGTGGTGGAATCAACGCTTCATTTTGAATAGCATTGATTTGATCTTGAATTGATCTAACATTATCATTGATCATGCTTGTAGGAGAGCCTCATTGGATCCATGTGGTGGACGTGGGGGGTTATGAGGTGGAGGGGGTGGAGGGGGAGGTGGAGGTGGAAGGGGTAGAGGTGGAGGGCATTGAGGTGAAGGGGATTGTGTTTGGTGTGGAGCCTGATCGGTCTCCAAGTGGGAGATTATTGGTATGTGGTGACTAATCATGCTATAATGTACACTCTTCATGTAGCCTCACCAGGGTCTGGGGCTAGGCCAAGACCCAGGTAGGGGTTCGGGGGTAGCAGCCCACGAGAATTTTTTTTTCCTATTTTTTTCATGTCGTTACCGAAAAAGAATAAAACCAACTTTGTAAAACCCTAATTCTGTAAGCTTCTAAAAAGCTTGTTATAAGTGGTTTGGATGGGGGTTGTAATAGGGAATTATTAGCAAGATTGTAATATGTTTTACAATAGATAATAAAATCATTGGATGGCTACAGTTTTGTGGATGTAGCCCGAATTGGGTGAACCACATTAAATTCTCTATGTTGTCTTGTTTCTGCTATAATTTTGTGTGTGTTTTATTTCTCTATTTTATTGATCAAATCTGCATTTAATTGTTAGATATTTTCCTTCTAACCCTAACAAGTGGTATCAGAGTAGGTTGTGTTTGATTATCATCTATAGGAAGGTCTCACAGTTGAGTGGGAATCTCACAGTTAAGTGGGAGCAATGGTGGACGAGGTTAAATTAAAGGTAGATAAATTCAATGGGTAGAACTATCAGTTATGGAAGATGTAGATGGAGGATTATCTCTATCAAAAGGATTTATGGAGGCCATTGGAAGGAATAACCAAGAAACCAACAACAATGAGTGATGAGGATTGAAATCTTCTGGACAAAAAGGCTATGGGATCCATTTGTTTATGCCTGGCACAATTGGTGGAATTCAATATTATAACAACAAAGACAACTCAAGAGTTGATGGAAACCCTGGCAAAGTTATATGAAAATCCTTTCGCTTTGAATAAGGTATATCCTATGAAGCATTTATTTAATATGAAATGGTAGAAGGTGGATCAGTTGTTGATCATTTAAATGAGTTTAATATGGTTACCAATCAATTAACTTCTGTAAATGTAACCTTTGATGAAGAAGTTAGGGCTCTTTTGATTCTGTGTTCTTTGCCTGAAAGCTGGAATAGCTTGGTAATGGTTGTTAGCAATTTTTTTTCTGGCTTGAATACATTAAAATTTGATGATGTTGGTGTTATTTTGAGTGAGAAAATTCATAGGAAAAGCTCAGGTGGAACATCCACATCAAGCAATGTTTTGAATGCAGAAAGTAGGGGCAAAACAAAGGAGAGAGAATAATTTTGGAAGTCATGGGAAGTTACGAGGAAAATCAAAGGACAAAAGGTCTCAATCTAGAGACAAGGGGGATTGTTGGTACTGTGGTAAGCTGAGTCATTTAAAGAAAGATTGTTGGTCTCAAAAAAATAAAGGAGACAAAAAGAAAAGCAATAAAGAGACAAATGTGGTAAATAATAAATCTGATGAGGATGCTTTGATTCTTTCCCTTGATAATGTTGATGATTCTTAGGTGTTAGTTTCAGGGGCTTCATTTCATGCTACACCCAATAGAAGTTATTTTCTTGATTATGTCCAAGGAGATTTTGGGCTAGATTATCTGGGAGGTAATGAACCCTATCAGATTGTTGGAAAGGGAAGAATCAAGATTAAGTTGCAGAATGGGAATCATTGGCTACTACATAAGGTAAGGAACATTCCAAAGTTGATTTTTTTTAAATTTTAGTAGGGCAACTAGATGACGGGGGTTGTGTTGTTACATTTATAGTGATAAAAATTGGAAGGTTACAAAAGGTGCCTTAGTGGTAGGAAAACATGTGAAAGTAGGTACCTTATATCTTTTTATAGGTCATACTATTTCTTTTACTTTAGCTATCGTAGATAAAACTCAATGTTCAGGAACAGTTGTTGCAGTTCAATAGGTAGAAAATCAGATAGTTGCTATGGATTATGAATTAGCATTGTGGCATAATAGACTTGGGCATATGAGTGCAAAAGGTATGAAAGTACTTCATTCAAAGAATGTTTTACTAGGTATGAAATGTGTTAATATGGATTTTTGTGAAATTTGTGTGTATGGAAAACAAAAGAGAGTTAGTTTTCTTCAAGGATGGGAAGCAAAAGAAAGATGAGAAATTAGAGCTTGTGCATACGGATGTATGGGGACTAGCTCAAGTATCTTCTCTCGATGGCTATTGGTACTATGTCACTTTTATTGATGATGCAACAAGGAAGGTATTGATTTATTTCCTTAGGCATAAATCTGATGTATTTGGAACTTTTTAGAAATGGAGAAGCTTGGTTGAGAATGAGACAGGTGAAAAGTTAAAATGTCTCAGATCTGATAATGGTGGTGAGTATTGCAGCAAAGAGCTTGACATGTCCATACTCCAACATTGACCGAATGAAATGCTATCTCAAAGTTGTATGTGTCTAGTTTTAGAATGCAAGACATAATTCTTTGCAAGATGTATAACACTCTAGTTGTTCGTAAATAAGTAATTTTCAGCCTGTTGTTTTCCCAACTCTTCCATGAAAAGTTTCAGCCATACCATCTCCTTTGCCGCCTTTGTTGCAACAACATACTCTTCCTTCGTGGTTGATGAAGCAACCACCTTTTGAAACTGAGAAATCCAAATCATTGTTGTCCCACCAATTGTAAATACATAACCTATGGTACTTTGCCTGGTATCTACATCCCCTGCCAAATCTGAGTCAACATATCCTTTTAAATCAGTATTAGAGCTCCCAAAACATAAATATTTATTGGATGTACCTCTCAAATACTTGAGAATCTATTTTACCGCATTCCAATGCTCAATTGTAGGATGACTCATATACCTGCTAACAACTCCTATGGAATGTGCAATATCCAATCTTGTGCATACCATGACATACATTAAACTTCCTACAGCTGAAGCATATGGTACCTTGGACATTTTTTCTTCCTCCTCTTGTGTCTGTGGACACATATCCTTAGTCAATTTGACATGACTAGGAAAAAGTGTGCTGCCAACTTTTGCATTCTCCATATAAAATCTTTGCAACACCTTTTCAACATAATCAACCTGAGATAAAAAAAAATTATATTTTTCCTATCTCTTGTAATCTTCATATCAAGGATTTGTTTTGCTGCCCCCAAATCCTTCATAGTAAATGAATTTTCTAACTTCTTTTTTAACTCCTTATGTGATCCATGTTAGACCCCGCTACAAGCATATCATCGACATATAAAAATAAAATAATGTAGCTATCATAATCCAACCTCTTAAAATAAACACAATGGTTTGAATTACATCGACTGTAGCCATGCTCAGCCATAAAGCTATCAAATTTAATATACCATTGTCGAGGTGCTTGCTTCAAGCCATATAAACTTTTCTTCAATATGCACACCAAGTTCTCCTGACCTTTGACCTCAAATATTTGTGGTTGTTCCATGTATATTTCCTCTTCCAAATTACCATGGAGAAAGGTTGTTGTAACATCAAGTTATTCTAAACACAAATCTTCAGCAACCACAATACTTAAAACAATGCGTATAGAAGTCATTTTAACAACCGAAAAAAAAATCTCATCAAAATCAATTCCTTTTTTCTATACAAATCCCTTTACAACTAACATGGATTTAAATATTTTCTTACCTCCATCCTCCTCTTTGAGCCTATAAACCCATTTGTTTGGTAAAACCTTTTTTCCTACAGGCAACTTGCATAGCTCCCAAGTTTGATTTTTCAACAAGGAGTCAATTTCTTCTTCCATTCCATCCTCCCACTGAACCTTGGTATCCACCTGCATAGCTTCATCATAACATTCTAGTTCACCAACATTAGTCAATAAAATAGAATACAAGGAGGGAGAAAATATGTCTAGAGGTCTACTTATCCTTGAAGATCATCTAACATTCATTGGAGTTGGTGGTATTTGTTGTTGATGTTGTTGCAGAGCATGAGGAACCACTGGAACATCATTGTTTGGTGTATCATCCAACACTACATAATCATTTTCTTTCTTCTCATGCTGTTGTAACCTATCTTTGTACAACACTTTCTCATTGAATATGATGTCCCTGCTTCTCACAATTTTTTGATTTTCAAAATCCCAAAGCCTATAACCAAATTCATCAATGCCATATCCAAAAAATATACATTTCTTTGATTTTGCATCAATCTTGGTTCTATTTTCAGAATCTACATGTGTAAATGCTTCATAACCAAAGGTCTTAAGAAAAGAATAACTCACCCTCTTACCTGTCCATGCTTCCTCTAGAATACCACAACCCAAAGGATTAGAGGGACCTCTATTGATTAAATAAACAACAATGTTTACAGCCTCTGCCCACATGTTTAAAGGAAACCCAACATGCAATCTCATAGTCCATGCATGCTCCATTATTGTTTTGTTCATGCTCTTAGCCACTCCATTTTCTTGTGGAGTCCTTGGAACCATTTTCTGCCTACAAATACCATTAGAGGAACAATTGTCTTCAAAATATTTTCTACAATACTCACCACCATTATCATATCTAAGAAATTTTAACTTTTTACCTATCTCATTCTCAACCAAGCTTCTCCATTTCTTAAAAGTTTCAAATACATCATATTTCTACCTAAGGAAATAAATCCATACCTTCCTTGTTGCATCATCAATAAAAGGGGCATAGTACTGAGAGCCACCAAGAGAAGATACTTGAGTTGGTCCCCATACATCTGTATGCAAAAGCTCCAATTTCTCATCTTTCTTTTGCTTCCCATCCTTGAGAAAACTAACTCTCTTTTATTGCTATTAATTTCTGGATTTGATTGTGTTTTGGTTTTTCACATCAACGTTTCGAATCATACTACATGATCCCTCTCCTCCAGCTCTCTTTCATCCTGATGATGGATCATGTAGTATGATTCGAAACGTTGATGTGAAAAACCAAAACACAATCAAATCCAGAAATTAATAGCAATACTTGATGGATTGTGGAAACTTGATATCGTTAACTCTCTTTTGTTTTCCATACACACAACTTTCACAAAAATCCATATTGACACATTTCATACCTAGTAAAAAATCTTTGAATGAAGTACTTTCATACCTTTTGCACTCATATGCCCAAGTCTATTATGCCACAGTGTTGATTTAGAATCCATAACAATTGTCTGATTTTCTACCCGCTGAACTGCAACAACAGTTCTTGAACATTGATTTTTATCTGCAATAGCTAAATTAGAAGGAACAGTATGACATGTACAAAGATATAAGTTGCCTACTTTCACACCTTTTTCTACCACTAAGGCACCTTTTGTAACCTTCCAATTTTTATCACTAAATGTAACAACACAACCCTCATCATCTAGTTGCCCTACTGAAATTAAATTTCTTTTCAACTTTAGAACATTCCTTACCTCATGTAGTAGCCAATGATTCCCATTCTACAACTTAATCTTGATTCTTCCCTTTCCCATAATTTGACAGGGTTCATTATCTCCCAAATAAACTAGCCCAAAATCACCTTGGACATAATCAAGAAAATAAATTCTATGGGGCATAGCATGAAATGAAGCCCCTAAATCTAACACCCAAGAATCATCAACATTATCAAGGGAAAGAATCAAAGCATCCTCATCAGATTTATTACTTACCACATTTGCCTCTTTATTGCCTTCCTTTTTGTCTCCTTTATTTTTTTGAGACCAACAATCTTTCTTTAAATGACCTGGCTTACCACAGTACCAACAATCTCTTATGTCTCTAGATTGGGACCTTTTGTCCTTTGATTTTTCTCATGACTTCCCACTATTTCCAAAATTATTTCCTCTCTCCTTTGTTCTGCCCCTTCTTTCTACATTCAAAACACTACCTAATGTGGATGTTCCACTTGAGCTTTTCCTATTAATTTCCTCGCTCAAAATAACACCAACAACATCATCAAATTTTAATGTATTTGAACCAAAAATAGAATTGCTAATAGTCATTACCAAGCTATTCCAACTTTCAGGAAAAGAACATAGAATCAAAAGAGCCCTAACTTCTTCATCAAAGTTCACATTTACAGAAGTTAATTGACTGGTAACTGTATTAAACTCATTTAAATGATCAACAATTGATGTACCTTCTACCATTTTTATATTAAATAAATACTTCATAAGAAATACCTTATTCAAAGCGGAAGGCTTTTCATATAACTTCGCTAGGGTTTCTATCAACTCTTGAGTTGTCTTTGTTGTTGTAATATTGAATTCCACCGATTGTGCCAGGCATAAATGAATGGCTCCTAGTGCCTTTCTGTCCAGAAGATTCCAATCCTCATCACTCATTGTTTCTGGTTTCTTGGATATCCTTCCAATGGCCTCCATAAATCCTTTTGATAGAGATAATCCTCCATCTATATCTTCCATAACTGATAGTTTTTCCCATTGAATTTGTCTACCTTTAATTTAACCTCATTCGCCATTGCTCCCACTTAACCATGAGACTCCCACTCAACCATGAGACCTTCTTGTAGATGATAATTAAACACAACCTGCTCTAATACCACTTGTTAGGGTTAGAAGGTAGATATCTAACAGTTAAATGCAGATTTTATCGATAAAACAAAGAAATAAAACACATAAAATTATAGCAAAAACAAGACAACACAAAGCATTTAACGTGGTTCGCCCAATCCAGGCTACATGGGCACAAAACCACAACCATCCAATGATTTTATTATCCAACTATGTAAAACATATTAAAATATTGCTAATAATTTCCTACTGCAACCCCCATCCAAACCGCTTATAACAAGCTTTTTAGAAGCTTCCATAATTAGGGTTTTACAAAGTCATTTTTTTTCCTTTTTCATGACGACACGAAAAAAATGTGATTTTTTTTTTCTTAGGGGCTGCCACCCCTAGACCCTGGCAAGGATACATGAAGAGTGTATAGTATAGCATGATCAGTTGCCACACATCAATAGGTTAAGGTGGATTGATTTCCCAAGTTCCACTTCTAGAAAAGTATAACATCAAACTCTCCCACTCTCCCTCTTAGGTCTTTCCCTCTCTCACTCTCCCACTCTCTCTCACTCTCCCTCTCTCCCTCTCTCCCACTCTCTCTTCCTCTCAAGTCTTTCCCTCTCTCCCTCTCTTCCTAAACCATAAACCCTAAATCCACTCTCTCTCCCACTCTCCCACTCCCACTCCCACTATCTATCCCTCTCCCCCCTCTCTCCCTGCTCTCTCCCACTCTCCCTCTCTCCATCTCTCACACTTTCCCTCTCAAGTATTTCCCTCTCTCCCTCTCTCTCTCTCTCCCACTCTCCCTCTCTCCTACTCTCCCTCTCTCACACTCTCCCTCTCTCTCTCTTAGGTCTCCCTCTCTCCCTCCCCTCCCTCTCCCTCCCTCTCTCCCTCTTAGGTCTTTCCTCTCTCCTCTCCCCCTCCCTCTCTCTCTCTCCTCTCCTCTCTCTCTCTCCACACTCCCCCTCTCTCTCTTTGTCTCCACTCCCCCTCTCTCTCCTCTCTCCCTCCTCTCCTCCTCTTCCTCTCAAGTCTCTCTCTCTCTCTCTCTCCCTCTCTCCCTTTCAGGTCTTTCTCTCTCTCCCTCTCTGTATTATATAATGATTAAATATATATTAAAGATCTGAGAGGGAGATGAAGACTTCAAAGGGAGACTCTGTTATTGACGGATATCCATTTGCTCTATAATAAATTTATTATATATAAATATACTGTAATATATTTCATATATACTATATATTGTATAATATATATTAAATATTAAATATATTATAGTATATATTATATATAATATATACTATAATATATTTAATATTTAATATATATTATACAATATATAGTATATATGAAATATATTACAGTATATTTATATATAATAAATTTATTATAGAGCAAACGGATATCCGTCGATAATAGATATCTGTTTTGTTCAAGACAAACCCTCCCTTATTTTCAAAGGGAGATTATGTATTAAATATATTATATATTATATAATATATAATATATATAATATACTATATATTATATAATATATAATATATATAATATAGTATATGTGAAATATACTATTGTATATTTATATACAATAAATTTATTGTGTAATAAATGGATATCCATTATTAATTTTATTGGATTTCAAGCCTCGTGGGAATATAATATAATGTTATGAAACAGATACTCGTTTATAACGGATATTTGTTTCCTTGAGGACTTTATAACCTGAACCCTACCTCATTTTCACGACCTTCTTTTCCTCCAATGAGTTGTAGGTATGTGTTATTTGCATTTTTTTTTTCTTTTTTTTTTTTTTTGCTAATTGGTGATTTTTTTTTTTTGCATTCTTTGTAGTTTTATTGAATTTTTTCATTTCTATATAAACTTACAAAAAAATTTGAAACCTTCGTTAGTGTAAAACAAAAAAAAAATCAAACAAAAAAATCAAACCTTCATTACGAGAAAAAAAACATAAAATTGAACCTTCATTACCCACTTTCTGCATTTTTTTAAATGGTTTTACATTCTTGTCTATTTTTCCTTCTTCTTTATCACTTATTCTCATGTTTCTTAAATTCTTGCTTCGTTTCTTATTATTAAGTTAATATTTCTTTGCTAAACAATTTTTTTATTAATTTTTTAATTGTTTTGACTCTCCTTAGCTCTCAAAATAGAAAGGATCCTTTTTGGAAGTGCTCTAAATTTCCAATACTTGGTGAATTTGAATCCATTGTTAGTACTGACCAGACAAAACTTGTCCCTGCAACCATAGGGAAATGGGCGATGTTAATGGGTAATAATCAATGGGTTATGCAGGAGGCTATCATATTGTATCATATTGTATGATAGCGTCCTGCACAACCCATCGATTATTACCCATTAACTTTTTCCATTTCCCTATGGCTGCAAGGACAAGTTTTGTTTAACCATTAATAACTATGTATACAGCTTCACTAAGTATTGGAAATTTGGAGCTTAGCACTTCCACATTGTAGTGAGGTAAGAATTTAATGTATTTTTAAATGATATTTCACATCACTTTAACAATTATTTCTTTTTCATTTGCATACCTTAGACATAAAATGAGCTTTACACATTTTTTCATTTGTATTCAATTAAGTCATTTATATTGAATGGTTTAAGGGGATTTTTAAATATGCATCTTACATTTTCAAATTACAAATTTAATGTAGGTTCACTTATATCTAAATCATGGATCCACACCCTCCACCTCCACCCACTCCACCTCGTAACCCCCCACCTCCACCACCTGCATTTGATGGCGCTCACTTTCGAGAACAAGTCGATGTGAATGTTAGAACCATTCAGGATCAAGTTAACACTATTCAAAATTTAGAATGTGCTCACCCATTATTGAGACGTTTTGCATCAAAAAAACAAATTGTTGTTGATGTGGTTAGGTCCATGGAAGTGGACTTAGACGAGCATCAATGATGGCTAGAGGAAATGAGGCAGTCCCAATCTAAAGAGGAAAACACAAAGAAATGAAGAGATGCAACTGAGAGCCGCAAAACTTTATTAAGACAATGATCTTATTTTTATATAAAAATTGATCTTGGATGGATATTTTATAAAGAATTTTGTTGGATGGATACTTTTAGTGTTGAATTTATGGATATAATAGTATAATGACAAGACAAAAATTTAGTAATAAATATTAAATAATCTATTAATTTAGTGTTTGTTCATATATAGTTTGCATATATAGTGTTTGTTCATGCATCATGGTTGATTGATGTCTTATTTGTTGATCATAATTATTGTATAGATTTCACATGAACAATCTAATGAACATGTATCTTGATGTCTTCTAAGGATTTTGTTTGAAAGTTGCATCAAACCCCTTTGGTGTACATAATGTTTGTGTTTATGTATCATGATTGAAAGATAATGATTCTTATTCATGATGATTTTATACCTTTTACATGAATGATCTAATGACATGTTATTAAGCTTGAAGGTTTTAATGGAATGAATGTTGAATTGAGTTGTAATGGTTTTGTTTGATGGTTGTATAAATTCTTATTCTAGAGGATCCCAACACGTGAAAACACTCTTCCTATCAACTCTCTCTCTCTCTCTCCCTCTCTCAGATCTCTCTCTCTCTCTCTCTCTCCATCTCAACTCACTATATATCTCTCCCTCTCACTCTTAGGTCTCTCTCTCTCTCTCAAGTCTCTCAAAGCTTCCTCTCTCCCTCCCTCTCTCCCTCTCAAGTATCTCTCTCCCTCCCTCTTAGGTCTCTCTCTCTCAAGACTCTCTATCAAGTCTCTCTCCCTCTCTCCCTCTCTCCCTCCCTCTCAAGTCGCTCTCTCCCTCTTAAGTCTCTCTCTCTAGATCTCTCCATCTCAAGTCTCTCTCTCTCTCTCACTCTCTCCCTTTCAAGTCTTTCTCTATCCCTCTTTTCCTCCCACTCTCCCTCTCAACTCTCTCCCTCTCCCTCTCAGGTCTTTCTCTCTTTCTCTCTCTCCCTCTCCCTCTCAAGACTCTCTCCCTCTCACCCTCCCTCTCAAGTATTTCTCTCTCGCTCTCTCCCTCTCAAGTATCTCTCTCTCTCTCTCTCTCACTCTCTCAACTATATATATATTTCCTTCCCTCTATCCCTCCATCTCTCCCTCTCAAATATATCTCTCCCTCTCCCTCTCCCTCTCAAGTCTTTCTCACCCCCTCTCTCTCAAGTCCCTCCCACTCCCTCTCTCTCTCTCTCTTTTGAATTGGACGCACATCAATAAATATATAATATATACTGTGTATTAACTATAATATATAATATATATTACATAATAGTAATATAATGTATAATATTTCATATATATACTATAGACTATACAAAATATATGTACTATATATAGTATTCACTATAATATGTATAATATATAATATAATAATATAATAATATATAATATACTATGTACAAAATATATGTACTATATAGTATACAATATACTATCTAATATAGTAATATATAATATAATAATATAATAATATATAATATACTATACAAAATATATGTACTATATAGTATACAATATAACATATAATATATAATATAATAATGTATAATTTAATATAATATATTATATATTATATATAATACATAATACATATTATATATGATATATACTAATATTATGTATTATACATAATACAAGTAACAAATATTCATTTTGGAAAACAAAACAGATATCTGTTCTAAAAAAAGAATCCATTATTAATGGATATCCATTTTGGTTTGGTATTACCAAACCAAAATGGATATTGGCTCAAGATTTGCTTCAGGATTACCTGATCTAGAAAGTCAACCCAAAAAACATGTTTTGAAAATTTGCTTAGTTTTCTGAAGTTCACCTTTGTGGCCGACAATTTTTTTTATCCAAATTTCATCAAACGAAAAGGGTTTATAGAAAAAATTGTTAGCTTTCCACCAATATAACTTTTTCCTTATTTTGAATTTATAGAAAAAATTGTTAGCTTTCCACCAATATAAATAATTATTATTGATTTTCTACATACATTACATCCAAAGTCTTGATTGATAGGTTGATTGAAAAACTTCTATAACTTTCAAACTACTTAACATTTTTTGAATCTACAAGATGTAATACATTCTATGTTTTACATACTATAGGATAAAAAAAATTGAATTTTATAAATTTTTTACCAAGTTATGGTGTTCAGACACAAACATTTTAATAAATTTGAAAAGTTCTAATAAAATAATCATAAATAATTATTTACATGGAAAAAAAATACAAAAAAAAGTCTAGCACATTTGGGAATGTGTCTTAGATACTTATATTGAAAAAATTAGAAAATATTTTTTTTCTTGTACTTAGGGTGGTTAGACATACACCTGCTTCTTATCTTTTTCTTGAAAATCTAGTACCACTGCATTGAAATTTCAAATTTTCTCAAAACAAATTTACTTTTTTTCTAAAAAGGACTCTAGTAGCCTAGAAACTACATTCAATTTTCTACAAATTTTGTTCTTACATATTTTTCAAATTATGTTAATAACCTATTCAAATTTTTATGTCAAGTTTCCTAACTTTGATTTTTTGAATTTTCATCGCCACTTAGAGGCCTAGTTTGGACCCCCATGATCCTGCACTGACCGAGAGAATACATAACATAAATATATTTCTAGAGAAAACACTCTACCTTGAGAAACTCACTTCCAACATTTTGGATCAAATTTTCAAAACAATTTTGTCATCATGAATAGATGTAGTATGATACTATAGACAATCCTCAACTTATTTTATTAATATAGCTAGTAATATATACTTTCGCAACTCAAAATGATATGACAATATAATTTCATTTAGCTCTCACTGATTTGATAACCATACACCTCTTACATCAATGGGCATCTTTGACATCAATGACAACATACAATAATCTCCCTCTTTTTCATTGATGACAAACAACAAAATGTTGGCCACACATGAAGACACATCTAATTTTTTTTGGATTAGGAAACCACATCACATTGATTTCAATTTTTTTCACTTAAGAGGATATAGAATTTTGAGTTCCATTTCTCTCATTTGACATTAATGAAAAATTCCAACAAACATGACCTACTTTAACACATGCAATGTGACTATTCCCAATGGTTGTCTACCCGCATTATCGAACCCACAAATTGCTAGAGCATCAGGTTGAATAAGAGACTTATCCACACCTAACTTGTTTAAAAGATCAATTCTACAAACATTAAGACCTAACCTTGTATCAATGTGAGTACACCTAATGCCAACTTTGTTAATAGCAACCATTTTCATTAAGGCATAATTTTATTTTTGTATCTCAAGAGGGGGTAATTCATTTTGATGAAAGACAATGTCCAAGTTTGTGGAATTCATACTCTCAAGTAAAGCTACTACACCATTTATTTTAGCACTAGAAGGCACAATTTTTTTTTTGTAAAGCTTCTTGAAGCATGTTAAGTTAACTCGATGAGTGTTGAACCAAATCCCATAGTAAAATCTTAATGGTCCAAATAGCACAAAGTTTCTCTACAAAATCATACTCATTACCATTATGTTTAGTCAAATGAGGTGCATTAGAGAGAATGGGTTGTGAGAAAGGGATTGATGTAGGGATAGTTTGTGCTTTTTTTTATTCTTTTTTATTTCGTTTGTTTTATGTATGAGCCACAACATGATATTGTTACATTGTTTTGATGCATCTTATTGCATATGGTTGCGTTGAGTCAATTATATTGTAAAGTTTAGGATATGACCATGGGTTTTTGGTTTGTTCTATGATGCTCCTATAATGAGAACTAGTTTGTTTTATAGTTGAGGTTGGTTTGAAGGTGGGTAAATCACTAGGAAAGGTGTGATTGCATTTATTGTTCTTTGACATGTTTACAAGCCTTAGTGTAAAATTTAGGAGAGATGAAATCCTCAAGGGAATCATTAAACATATCAAAATTATCACGACTAAAAGATTTTTTGTATGTATAGGAAACTTGTAAAAAGAGATCTGACATGATCATATTACTATACTTTCTCCAAGAGGTTTAGCAATATTAATGTTCCATTCCAAATTAAGGTTGTTAATATTAACTACAATCAAATATAGCCTCATAGGTCTGTTATAGTAACAAAACTAAGAAATAGGTTCCAAATTTGTGGAGGAAACATAGATATCAACTTGTGATTGAAATCTGAGCTAAAATTATCAGGTCTAGGGTGCAATACACCCCCAAACTGGTTTGATTCTTTTCTAAAAGTCTAAATTTTGAGGCACTAATGATAGGTGACAGAGGTCTGAGACAAGTTTGTTCCAAATATAAAAGTTAATTTGCTATTAGTTTTATTGAATTTGTGCAATGTGACCTAAATGAAGTTCATTTTAACCCTAATCATGCACTAGTTCAAAAAAATGAGTAAATTTCCTTAAATATCTAATGTATTTTAGAACTTAAAATGAACAATATGTTTTGAAAAGTGTAACAACTTCAATAAATGACACTTTTCAAATGAAAAAAACTCCTTTTTTGCAAACAAAAAGTGACCTAATATTTGAAATTTTGCAAATTTTATTCAATATCTTAGATCTAGAGGTATTTGGTTAAAAATTAGAAGACTTAATTGATGTTTAGAGTGTTAAGTTCACCAAAATGTTTATAGGTGAAAAAGGGATCCTATGACTCACTAAGATCAATCCTTTTCCAATCTAACATTTGGATCCATGTAAGGACTAGGTTACCACATGTAAGGACCAGGTTCAGGGACCTTAGAGATTTTTTATTTTTTTAAAATTATTTTTCTTAAGAAATTTAAAGTTTGGTTTCCCCTTACGGGATTCTTGTTCATGTCCTAACTAGTTGTCTAGATCCTTAACTTTTATTTTTTGGACTTTAGTTTAGTCTAAGTACTCAAAAAGTATCAATTAGCCAATTTGGGCTATGGTGTCCAAACAAGACATACTAAAACAAAGCCAAGCGGGCTCTTTTGTTCTTTGGGAAAATTGGTTCATATGGAACTAGGTCTAATGGACCCTATCACTACCCAATTCGAGGTAGATCAACTAATGGCCAAACAGGCCTAAATGGTTCAACGAATCAAAACCCAATCCAATACGAGATAGGTAAACACATTTTCCATGTGGCTAAATAAGAATAGGATCCATAATATGCTCTAGCTAGAGACCTAGATTCATTAGGGACAATCTAGACCCTAGGTCACTTATAGGAATTTACGCAATGGGCCCATATATTGCACCGAGGAATTTTTGCAAGTTCATTTGATAAGAGAAAATTTCTGAGGACCATGTACCTTCCCTTGGTTTTCAGCAAACGATAGGTACAAGGTCAGACCTCCTAAGGATTCGTTTGAGTACTGGAGATTTTTTTTTAGTTATCTAATTATTCTTCTTTAGATTAGAGATTAATTTATGTAGTTATGTATTAAGAGGACCCTATATCCAAGGAACCTGAGTATTGGGGGCATCCTTCACCATCCAGACTACCTACATACCCTATATCCATGAGATCAAGGCCCCACTGGATGTGACTAACATGAGGATTAAAAATATGTAGTTCTGTCTTGCACCATGTTTTATGTAACTGTGAATGGGTATCTAGCCCTTTCTAGGGTTATTCCCCAGCCCCAGACAGTTCTTCATCGGCTTCCACCCACTCAGGTGAAATAGGGATGAAAAAAAGTCCACTACCACAAGCACCCTAAAGAGGTGTTGTCAATTAATCATAGTGTGGAGGAAACCCTATCAAGTGTTGGTTCAAGAAACCTAGTTTACTCAAGTTGAATTAATTAACTTCAAAATTTCAACCTAAATAATTACATAATAGGAGTCTCTCTCTTCCACAATATACAAAATAGGGTGCCTAAGGGACATTTTAGTGTAAATACCATGCTTCTATGTTTAAAGTAAAAGGAATAGTTCAAACTTGTAAAATTCATGTTCTCAATTTAGCCAAATGAAAGTGCAATAAATGCTTCCTAAAGATATGTATATAAATATGTGATAGATCCCTCTCATATTCAATAAAAGATACCAATGGGTCAATTAATTAAAATAATTCTATATTCTAAAGATAGGACAATAATCAAAATTTTAAAATTTAAAATCTATATTTCAAAGATAAAAGATAGTAATGTAACTAATTGAATTTAATCTAAAAACTACATTTTCTTTTCTTTCTTTTTTAAGAAAATAAAGAGTTAGCTTATATAAAACAATTATGAAATTTATAAATTTAGAAATAATTTCCTATTATTATTGAATACCATAACTAATCTTTTCACTATTGCAGGCTAATTTATAGGAAGGTTTTAATTTAAATGATTTTGAACTAAAAACCCCATTTCTAAAATATACTTGATTAATACTAGACATTCGAAAAACTAATTTAATTAAACCTAAAATACATGATTTCTAAAAGTATTTAATTGACAATACATATAAATGCATATATTTTAGGATAAAATAAAGGTTGCACATGCATTTCCCAATTATCAACTCTTGTGAAGCAAATAAACTTTGATTAATACATTTTACTGCAACCAATTCCCCAATTATTAACTATAAATGTAAATCCAATTTTATTTTTATGCACAGATTTACCTAGTAGTTATTATTTATCCATGCCAGATTAAAAGTTGTATTCAACATCATTTTTTTAATTTTTGAGACAATTGGTCTTTTATTTAAAATAACTATAATTCTATAGTACACTAGTTATTTTTTTCTAATGTTTTACTTTTCTATAATTAATTTATGTTTAACTAACATGATAATGTTTTCTAAATCAGCATTTGGTATTTTCTTTTATCTCTCTCTCTCTATATATATATATATATATATATTCCTTGCAGTGTGGAGCCATACTTCTCAATTTATGTCAAAATGATGGCACTAGAAATGGAGGGCTTAGAAATTTTCACCCAAATGCAACGACAACTAAAATTAAATAGGCTTTAGAAATTTCACAGACAAAATAAAATTAAATAAGCTTTATAAATTTCACAGAGTAAAATTAACTAGGCTTTAGAAATTTCATCAACAAAGTAAAATTAACTAGGCTTTAGAAATTTCACGGATAGAGTAAAATTAAATAGGCTTTAGAAATTTCATGATCTGAGTAAAATTAAATAGGCTTTAGAAATTTCACGAATAGAGTAAAATTAAATAGTCTTTTGAAATTTCATGAACTGAGTAAAATTAAATAGGCTTTAGAAATTTCATGGATAGAGTAAAATTAAATAGGCTTTCAAAATTTCACGAACTGAGTAAAATCTATATATGCACAAAAATAAATCCTTCCTCTTGTATTTATCCTCCCCCTCTTTGACGGTGGAGAATGTATTATATTAAAATAAAATAAAATAAATCAAATCTACTACAACTCTTTTATGGAAACCTTTCCCTGAGACACCTCTCATGCCTCCCTTCTCGACACTATACCTCCCTTCTTGACACAAATCAACCAAATCACTACCTGTTTAAAATTTCAAAGCATAAAATCTGATATGATTTTATCTAGTTGAAACCCCTCGATATTGGTAAGAATTTAATATATATTTTAAATTTGTAAAGGAAGTGAGATAAAATACAAAAAGATAAATTTATAAAATATTATATAATTAAGGATTCAAGATTATTTGGTAATTATAGGAGAAAAAAATCTCTTTTTACAATAAAACCTATGCATAACATTTTCAATGTGAAATGAATTGAATAAATTGAATTTTAAAATATGAAATAAGTTAAATAAAACCATATGGAATAAATGAAACAATTAATATACTAATTTTATAAACATATTAATATCTATTTATTATTTTTGATTAGAAAATCATTATGGTAACTTAAGAAATCTCTCTAATTCTCAAAATGAACTTGAATATACATTTTCCAATTTTTAGCAAATAGATTGAGTAATATCATTTATATTTTCATCTTTTGACTACCCACAATCTCCTTGTCATAGGTCATTTACCATATTATGGTTATGAATTCAAAATACGTTTTCATGAATTTATACCAAGTAATCATAAAAGTAAACACTTTAACAATTGAGAGTAAATGATAAAACTAGAAAAAAATCCCAGAGAAATAAATTTTAACCATGGCCCAATCATGACAATCCAAATCAACAAGGGTATGAGATTGACTAACAACCTAAAAGGAGAGCTAATATACCCTAGATCCAATCCTTCATTGCCTTGGAAATTGATTGAAATTGAGGTGGATTGTCTTGAATTAATTTGACTACAAGACCTAATATGAAAATGTAAGATTTATGTACTAACGAAATTGAATTAACAAAAAAAGGGAAAAATCTAAGAAGGGTAGAATATTGTGCACCTGTGATAATAGTTTGGGGCTAAAATAGCTAGTCTAGGGTGTAGTGCACCCCATACTAAACTCCTTTTCTAGATCTAATTTCACAATCCTATAAATTCCAATCTTCCTTCTACAATACTGCTCTAAAATTTTTGTCTTCAAATTTGAACCTACAAAAATCATAAGATGGGTAAGGGGTGGCTATATGCAAAAATCATTTTGGTATTTCTACCTCCACAAATAGTTGATTGATTAACTGAAAGAATGTGTGTTATCTTAACCTTAAGTGCATCTAAGGATGTCATGAGCTAAAATGCAAGAAACCATGCTGAAATGTGTTAGAGAAGAACTCTTAGATGACATAAATGAGATCAACCTAAGAGATAGTAAAATACTCTTAAGAAAATATAAAATGTAGCAATACAAAGTGCTTAGGGTGGCAAGTAGATCAAAGGTCAAAGATGAGAACACTCTAAAAACAACTCATTAGGTGGTTGAAGAGGGCCAAAGAAATCTTCAAAACTTAGAGTCTATCATGTTCTTCCATTGGCATCAAACTCTAATCATCATGAAATGTTGTAAACTTGAATATATTTTGGCATAGTAGAATTGCTTATGATTCTTCTCCTTAATTTTGAAATAATAATTCATGCTTATATAGTGGAACTTAGGATAAATTAAAGTTTATGTTGACTCATTTAAATTTGAATTTTTGAGATTAAGCTACCACCAAGGCCCAAATTTAAAATTGCATCTTTGAAATTAGAGACCGAAAGTAATGAGAAATGAAATCTATTGGGAAAAATAGTTGATATAGGGTGCAGTGTGAGCTAGACTGGCCTTCTCACACTCAAAAAGATTTGCATTGGGTATTATGAGTCTCCTAAAATCAAGACTTCTCCAAGGTGAGGGCACTTGTCAAAATTAATTTGATGATGTTTAATCAATAATGCATTTTCTAAGGTAGTATAAACTGTAGTGCCCCTCCGTGACTCACCTTGTCAGTGTTGTTCATTTGATTGGTCTGTCAATGTTATTAAAAGTTGCTTTGGATAGTTGATTCATTAAAATAAATATTATTTTTGTTGTTTAATAGATGTTGTTTTTGATTAATTGATGGATTAAATAATTTATTAAGTAAAAGTATTTTATAAATAGATATAACTAGCAATTGCATCTTGGTGTGCAATGGGTACGACGAAGAGATTATGGAAGGTTAATTATGGAAAAAAATGGTTTACTTTTTGTATACATCTGTGCAAAACATTTGACCAAATTAATTGATCATTTAAGAAATGATTTTGTTGATATATTATTATTAATATTTTTATTACTATTATTATCAATATTATATTTTTTTTTGTGATCGGTGATAATATTTGATTTATTGAAATTTGAATCAATATTATATTATTACTATTAATTTAGTTTTTCTTATATAATATTATTATATATTTTTAATTTTTTTTATGTAATTAATATTATTTTATTATTATTATTATTATTATATTATATATAGGGGGGTCACAAAAGGACAAAAAAACCATTACATCAAAATGTACAGCTCAAGAGAGGCCAGGCCTCACATCAGGAGCATCACGTAATTACATATTAGAGAGAGAATAACAAAGAAAAGAGAGGGAGACCAAGATACTAGTGTAAGATATCATCAAGGGTGTCAACCCGGGCAGTCCACCCCTTAGAACCCTCCATCCAAACAATGTTTTTCTTCTCCTAGATTTGTGCAAGCATAAGGATTTGGTCCATATTGGAGTTCTTGTTTTCCTTCACCTCTTGGTTAAGCATTTTGCAAGTCTTCTCAAACATCTGTAAGTTATCCAAATTCTTCCTCCAAGCATAACCATCCTTCATCTCATAGATGAAGAACGTGGCATAACCCATCTTCAGGAACCTTTTGAGCTTTTCTTTTTCAATCATCATGGTAGTGTGAGCCTACAAGAAGATTTTAAAGTATGTGAGTTTTCGAAAAGACTCAGTAAGAACTTTGGGGTTGTTTTGATACCTTTCTTCATTTCTACATTTCTAAATCTACCATAAAATATTAGAGGAGAGAATTTTCCAAAACAAATTAGTATCTTTCTTAAGCCCATCAATATGCCCAGTGACAATTTCAAGAATGTTAAAGATCATAGGATAGGTGATGCCAAACATATGCCAAATTTCCTTAGCAAAGATGCAGTCAAGAAGAATGTGTCTACCAGTCTCGGGTAACCTGCACAGATTACATAAATCAACCGCAGAGTTATCCTTTCTAATAGGGAGCCTATCAAGAATCAAAAGCCAATTAAAACATTTTAGCTTAAGCTTAGTAGGGCCTTTCCATAATATATCAAAGTATTTCTTCCAAGAGCAGATGTCGAGGGTGGAATACCAAACATAGTTGACATGATCAATGATGACATTAGTATGCCCAATCACATTGTAAATGTTTTTAGCTTTGATTTTGGATAAAATGGTCCCATCCAGCCATTTACAGCATAAAAATCTATGAGAGTCCATATGGCAAGTAGTAGGAAGATCCTTGGTGGCCTTGAGAATCATATTATAGGTTTTCTTCTGGGAGGCGGGGATATCAAAGTTGCTTCTAAGATCATCCCAACTGATTAATCTGTCATGCTCAAAGAGGTCAGCCAATTGAGAGATGCCCTTAATAGACCAGTGTCTAGCTAAGTAACCTTGGGAGAGGGCGAGGGGTTTGCCAGAAGAGTGTAAGTTCCACCAAATGGACCTTTCACCATGAAGTTGATTATCATCATGGAAGGCCGTGTTAGTAATATATTTTCTCACATGATCCCAAGCTTTCCAAATGGATCTAAAGACAACAGATCCTTGAACAAGAATAGGAAAATTACCAATAATAAGATCATTAGAAGGAAGATTCTTCTAGGATTTTGCATTTTTGGGAATCCCCTTTCTATATTGTTCCTAACAAGGATCTTCCAAGGATCATTACCACCTAAAGAGTGAAAGATCCACTTGGCGGCAAGGGCAATCCCTTGGAGTTTAAGATCCTTCAAGCCAAGACCCCCAAGGAGCTTATTAGCATGGCACCATTCCCATTTAACAGCATGCATTTTTTTGTTACCTTTACCATCAGACCAGAGAAACTTCCTAACGGCCTTTTGAATTTCTAAGATTTGGTAATTGCTGAACATCCAAGCTGAGGAATAATAGATATTATATGAAGGAAGAATTTTTTGGCAGACTTGCACTCTGCCAGCCAAGGAAAAAATTATGTTGTGCCACTTATCGAACTTCTTAGTGATTTTGTCTTTAACCCAAGACCACATATCCTTAAGGGAAGGATCAATAGAGAAAGGTATGCCATGGTATCTCATAATTTTGTGCGGACCTCCCCACTGAAAATCATGATTTTTAAACCAATTAGGGGGTTGCTCATCCCAACCAAGGAAGATTGATTTGAAGTGGGATAAACGAGCGCCAGAAATAGTGCAAAACAAATTGAGCTTGTTCATCAGAGCCTCAAAATTGTCAACAATAGCTTCAAAGAAGATAGCAGTGTCATCAGCAAATTGGCAGTTTAAAAGCTCTTCATTATTAGGAAGAGATATGCCCCTGACAGCAGGGGAGATTGAGATATCTCTAAGAATGTAATACAGGGCTTCAGAGGCAATAACAAAGAGGGCAGGGGCCAAGGGGCAACCTTGTCTGATGGATCTACTCAGGGGGAATAAAGCTAAAAGGCAGCCATTAACATCAACCTGGGCAAAGGCATCCTTGAGTAACATATTAACAGAGTTGCAAAAAATCCTAGGAAATCCGAAGGCCTCGAGTATCATGGAGATGAAGCTCCATTCCACCCTATCATAGGCTTTTTCGAAATCCAGAAGAAACATAGCAGAATTCTGCTCGAAATAGTTGGCTCAATTCATGGCTTCCCAACTGGTGATTAGATTTTCAACAATATATCTTCTTTTAATGAAGCCAGTTTGGGTAGAGCAAACAAAATTGAGCAGGATATTCTCAAGTCTCAGAGCCAGTATCTTGGCAAAAATTTTATAAGAAACATTGAGGAGAGTGATATGTCTCCAATTCTTGATGAGAGCTTTGTCCCCATCCTTGGGTATCAACTTAATAATACCCTTATTGATGGAGCTACCTAGGGAACCCCTAGCTAGGGCTTCTAAGTAAATATCTTGAAGATCCTTGCATATCCAACCAATATTAGCCTTGTAAAACTCAACCGAGAGGCCATCAGGTGCAGGGGCCTTGTCATTATTAAGGGAGTTAATGGCTTTTTCAATTTCCTCCAAGGAGACATCTTTGGACAGCTAGTTAGCATCTAAAGTGGATATCATGTTAGGGATAAGAGAACAAACTTGATATCTAAGGGAGGAAGCCTCCTCTGTATCCTCAGAAGAAAAAATATTTTGATAAAATTTAACAAAGGCCTGTTTGATGCTGTCAAGGTCATTTATTTCATGATTATCAACTATAATTCTCTCTATAGTTTCATTAGACTATTTTGCTTGATGAGGTTAAAGAAAAATTTAGACCATCGATCACCAAACTGTAGCCAGTGAGCACGAGATCTAATCTTGGCACCTCTGGTTTTAACCTGCTGGTGATGTCTAAGGGCTTCCTTAGCATTGACAACATGAGAGATGAGATCATAGTCCGAAGGATTAGCTTGGATGTTAGTTTAAGCTATCTGAAGTTCGGAGGAAAGATTTTTTTCAGTGAACCTATAATCTTTGGCCCTTTTTTGGCCAATGGTTTTTAACAGATTATGCCAGGTGAGAATGTTCATGTTCCATCTATCCAAATGAGAGCTAGTGGGAAAGTTATTCTTGTTAATGAGTCTACTGATATGAATGGAAAAAAGAGTATCCTCATCTTTAAGAAGACTAGTGTTAAGGAAAAATTTGGGATTTGATCCTTTGCTGCGCATAGGGGAATTGTTAATTCTAAAACAGGAGGAGATAGGGTGGTGATCGGAGAGGGAAGTGGGGGTAATGAGGACATAGTTGCCGAATTTATTAGGCATAATAGAGAAGAAATTTTTATTAGCATAGAAACAGTCAAGTCTAGAGTAAATTCTAGAAGGACCTTGTTGGAAATTACACCAAGTGTGCCATATTCCAGGGTTCGTGTCCTTAGTTCCAGCCAGGGGATCAAATAAGTGTTTAGCATTTTTCATTCTATTTCAATGCACTTTTTCCAGGTCTTTCCAAACAAATGGAAGGCCACCAATTTTGTCCTCCTGGGATTCAACCATGTTGAAATCCCCTCCCACAAGCCACATGATATTAGGGAGAGCAGCCAGTTAGTCCCAAAGGCTCGCTCTCTCCTTGAAATCATTTGAGGCATAAATGGAGCATATGCCAAAGACATTGTTATTGTAATTAATAGTAACCCACACCGCTCTGTTACAAGGGGAGAGCCCATTGCTAGTGATATAATTCTCCCATCTCGTGTTAACGAGAAGGGAAACCCCACCCCTGCCCCTAGGGTGGTTAGTATAGAACTTAACGACATCTTTCCATAGGAAGTTAAGATTGGAATCAAGAACATAGCCAATGGCTTTAATCTCTTGCGGCATCAAGAAGTCCATGGATTTAAAGGTATCAAGATACCGTTTAGTGAAAAATCTTCTATCAGGGGATTCAAGCCCCCTTATATTCCATGAAATGCAATTCATGAGGAAACATGCGGGGGGGGGAGCAATGATCTGTGGACCCCACAGTTGGGGCCATAACACCATTAGGGATATCCCCTAGCATCTTACTGGAGGGTTTCTTATTTTTGGAGCCCAAATGTCTCCCCCATCGTTTAGACGTGGGGAAAGCACCTTTGAATTCGTCCTCATTATCTGAACCATCAGGGGACAGGATATCCAAATCCATGGTATGCTTCGTAGGGTGAAAAGCAGAAGTAGAGTAATTGTAGGCAAGGATGACCTCAATCAAACAGTTGTCACCAAGCTCACGAAAGATTTTAAGAGGGAAGTTCTGGGGAGGGGTCGGGTCAATGCGACTGTCAGAGAAGTCCTTGAGGTTCAAACTAGATGGGGTGGAGAAAATTTGGGTTTCATTGGATGCAGACAGGACAAAGCTATTCGTGTTGGAGGTAAGCTGAGGATTTAAGGACAGGGAGCCCTCAATAGAGGTGTTAGACTGTTTATTGGTCCTTCGTCTACACTTGTTGGAAGCTATGGCCACGGTTTGGGGCTCGTCATTTTGAGTAACATTCATAAGGGATAAGGAGTTAGTCACGAGTATAGCAAGGGAAAGGACAACAGGGGTGGACAGGGAGTTGGAGGCCAAAGGGGGGGATTAGAAGGTGCAGGAACATGAGGGGTTTTGTTCACCGAGGAATCCGAGTTAGGGTTAGTAGTATCCAAGGATTTTTGGAGAGGCGGGGGCTTAGTCAGAATAGGTTTTTTCTTAAGGATGGGGCAGTCCTTCCTCAGATGCCCTTCTCTTATACACAAGAACCAAGCGTTCAGACCTTTGAGAATATCAATGGGACAAGAGAAATTTTCATTAGATATGTTAATGATAATCTCAGATGGAATTTCATTACCCAGATTCAACTAGATAAGTATTCTGGCATCCATATGAGGGACCAATCTCATAGTATCATCCATTCAAATAACTTTACCAAGTGGTTCAAGCAATTGAGGAAGGAAACACCATAGAAATGGCGAGATCTATTTGACCAAAATCCATCGAGGGGATAAGAGTGCAAGGACTTCCTCATGAATGGCCTCAGGAGACCAAGCCAGGGTGCGAAAGGAGGTAGAGCCCACGGTCCAGTATTGTTTTTTAAGAACTTCGGCCTAGGATTCATGATTAGCAAAGAAAATAACAAATAGACCTTTCTGAATTTGTCTACAAAATGAAATATGGAAACCAAGTTTCAGGTTCCAATAGTTATGAAACCAGTCATCTAGAAATTTCCTGGGAGGACATTTATCCACTTCAACAGCAGAGAAGAAAATAGCAGAATTCCTTAGCCTATTTTTTTCCTTACCAATTTCAACAAGCATTTTCGGATTAGGAGAAACAGAGAAAGGTAAGGGAGCAACCCCAATGTTCTTACCAGAATCGCAGGCTTCATTAAAACTCGATAAGTTAAACCTTGCGCTTGCGTCAATGGTGATACTAGAGTTAGCAACCGCCTCGGAGAACGATTTGGGTCTTGAAAGCAAAGGGTTGTTTTTGGGATTAACTATGCTTGGAGTGTCAAAAGCCATTGATTCCCTTGGCACATCCGAAGAGGAAATAGGGGGTACGACCTCTATCGAACGACAAAGGGAGGAGGGAGAGGATGCATTCATAATAAATGCATTTAAAAGAAAAAATGAAAAGGAGCGAGCACACCTGTTAACTCACCACCGCCGGGGGAAGGCAGATGCCAGTCACCGTAGTTTGCCAGATTTCGAGGAGATTCATCAAAATTTTCCCTCAGACCATCAAAATTCATTTATTATTTTATTAATATATCAAGTTTGCATTATGTTACATTATTATTATATTAATGATTGGATTAAGTATTGTATTTATTATATTTAAATTATATTATATAAATTATTATATCATATATTATTATTGTTATATATTTTTATGATATAATAATATTATTATATTATTATATATATATATATATAGTTTGGTAAATCAAGTATTATTTATTGTTAGTATTATATTATTATTATTATTATTTTTAAGCATCTCGATTGTTAAAAAGACTATGGTGTGAATACATATTTATATAGATATGACATTGATTGAGAATTTAAGGAACAAATTTTTAATAGCATTAGGGTTTACATACTCCTTCACAATGAATTAAGGTTTCCAAAGTTTAGGGTTTTTCCGGTAGTCATCATTGTACTCCAATTATTATATTTTAAACCGTCATCACCTCGTAAGCACCCCAAAAGCTCTGCCTATGTTCTTTCTAGTGGTTGTTCAAAATTTGCAATCTTTTAGTGAAGCCTTCTACACTTATTTTGTAGTCATTGCTAGAAGATTTTCAGGGTTTTGAGCCCCCATTGGCAACTTTTGCCATTTCTACACAACTTCAAATCCTAATGCATAATACTATATGAATCTAGGGTTTGCAAATTTAAAAGAAAGTATTTAAAAAACCATATAAACCTAGGGTTTGCAAAGTTTAATATGGACCAAAAAGAATAAAAACAATGAAAATAGAAAATATGATTTAATTGAAGAAATTACCTATTAGTGGTGAGCTAATTCTAGTCTTGTAAGGGCTTTCTTTAAGGGTTTGCAGTTTTTCTTCTTTTTCAAAAATCTCTGAATGTTTACATGAATTTCCAAGTGATTTTTTGAAGATAAAATCTAGTGAATGCTCCCTCTTATTCTTCCATTGTATGCTATTGTAACTAAAATATGAACTATCATGATCGTAAGTAATACTATTAATGGTTCCTCCCTCATTGTATATTAATGTACATGAGACCATTGTTTGTAGGAAAATGGTTATATGAAGAGATAAACATCACAAATCTTGTAAAAAATTAGCACAATACAATTTTTTTATTACAATTCTAATATGATTATCAATTTTCTTCTTTGTTTTCCTATTCAAGTGTCATTTGCATATTTGAATCTTTGTCATAAATAACTTTCACATACATATAACTTAATTGAATCTTTTAATTGGGTTATCCCTTTGGTTCTACCATGTATATCAAATTAGAATGTGAGATGTCATTAATCAATATTTCATAATGATAGTACATCCTAGGTCAATGTGCTTCAATACACAATCCTAGGCACACAACTTGAGACCAATAGCTAGTTGTAAAAGAGACGCCTTTAAAAACATAACATAAATGTTAAAATCGTACATTGAACAACATCCACTAAAAATAGTATAAAACATAGAGATAAAAAATTGAACTACAATTTTCTCTTCTATAAATAAATTTACATTCACAAATTTATTTTAAAATGATAATGAGTAAATATATTTTAATATTAAAAATTACATTTAATAATTAGTGTAATATTTTGAGAACCAATTAAATAAACCTTTAAATAAAAAATATATAAAAACCTCACATCAAATATTTAAGATATTATTAAAATATTTATTACTTTAATAAAATCAGTATATCTATTTTTTTTAATTTTTGGTAATCAGTATAAAAATAATTATGTAGGTTTGTCTTAAATTGAATTATATCATCATTTTTTATTTTTTATAAATGCTAATGAAAAAATCACATTTAATGATCCATAATTAATTTTCACTTATCAAAAACATTTATTTTACCTAGTTGAATAAGCATACATCTATCTAAAGTAGAAGTCATCCTTCCATTGAGTTATCATGAGTGATTAAAAATACATCTAAACTAGAAGTCATCTTTAAGCTAAGCTACCATGAGTAAGGGGAATTGCATCAATATCACTTAGGGGCCAAACCATTAGTTAAATTGTCATGAATAAAGGAAATTGATACTTACAAAATCATCAAATTTTTAAACCTAACCCAATCACACCTCTTAAATTTTAATGAATGACATAAGAAAAAATGTCATGATTCTTAACAACAATGAGTATAACAAATAAATCCAAAAATATGAAAAGATTATTAAATTGTGTATTGTTCTTTGGCCCATAATTTTCTTTGATTGAGTAACCATTGTGTTGCATCTCAACAAGCTTACTAATTAGCTTATCATCTTCCCGACATGACAAAGGCTCTTAGTCTTGTGGTTCTCAGCCTCTAGGTACCAAAGATAAAGAGAATACTCTTAGTCTTCTTAACAACCCTCTGCTTCCTCTCATGGGCATGTGTCATTGTTGGATCGTCTAATTCTAATAATATTCTTCACTTGGACCTAGCCATCTCCCTAATATATGCTCAACTGACCTTGGAAGCTCTTGAAGAGTTAGAAGCTCTCATTGGTTGGGAGCCTATTGATTATTCTATCCCTAGAAATGTCTGAGAACCCAACATAAAGATCCTCCTATTGAAATTGCTTTAATTACTTAATATTGTTTGACCTTATTTTCATCTTTAGATTGAACTCTCCTTAAATTTTAAGAGTATACCTTTATATTATCCATCCATTTTTTAAAATTATGTACTACTATCATTTTAATGAACTTATTGATTAAAAAATACACAAAGACTCAAAGATTTTAGACCACCAATTAAACATCTTTCTTTATTTAGTACTACATTAAGACATTTAACAAAAATGCTAATAACTTGTAGGGATAGTATGCTATCCCCCTTTATTTCTCAGGCTATAAAAACAAGCCTTATTGTTGAATACAGATCAACTAAAAAATTTATCACCATGGTGTGCTGGTAGATCTGACCTAGATGCACAATCACAGATGGAAAATTTGGTTGATTTATAAAATTAGGAAATGCTTGAGTCTCAAAGCAGAATGAAGAATGTGACTTGTACTTCACACCTCCTTTTCCCACCATGTCCATAAAATTACTAGTGTAGAATTGGAAGCCTAGTGCATTTGTCCACACTTCAAGCACTCTTGAACTCCATGGATCCTTGGATCGTGCAGCAACTCTTAACCCCTTCATTTACTTGGGTCCATCAAGAACATAATTATGATTAAAGCTAGGGGAAACCTTATTAATTCTACTCTTGATGATAGTCTCTTTAGTTAAGTCCAGAGGAGTTCCTTTAACAGGTAAGATCTGACTAGTAGGAATTAAGATCTTGTCTGTGGGAGTATAATGTGAAGCCCATATTTTTATGGAATTGTCAAATATTTCCCTTCCATTGTCTTTCCCTACAAGGTTCCAGTAAGCATGATTGATCAAGTTTACAGGAGTGGTCTTGTTCCTTGGTATTGCCTTCATCTCTAGTCTCAACTCCATATCATTGCTTAAAGTGTATGTGGCAAATACATCTAAATCACCAGGATATCCTGTTGCAGCAACAAACATAATGGCCACATTAGAAACACACCTATTTTCAATGAGTAGATTTTTAAGAATGCCTGCTTTAGCAACCTACTAGTTCTTACTGATTTAGTAAATTTAAAACATTGCTCACATCAGAAATCCACTAGCCTTTATTGATAAGTAAATTTAAAGTAATTCCCAGATTAAAAAGCCACTGGCTTTTTCTTCCTGGTGACTTATCACCATGAGAACAAAGCAATGGATTTAACATATTATGCACAACTAAAATTTCGCAATGACAAGTTGCAGATACTCAAATTAAGAAGAACAAAACAAATCTTATAAAAGGAATTTTTAAAGCTTCCAAAATCCATAACCAATAGATAAAAAGGCTTTATGGAAAAGACAATCAATTGACAAGTACCATCCACCGATCACACTAGTTAGAACCATCATCAAGTTAGTGCGATTGAAACCTTGGATGGTTGTTGAATGTTGGATTAATCACATATTTTCAAGAAGCCTTTTTCTGTAAAATCTGATAGATTTTATTGTAAATAAACACCCATATCAACCATCCAAATAGGTAGATAGAGTATGATAGTGGCTACCCTACTCCTATTGACCAATTTTCTCTAAAAGAAAATATTCCATTCTTACCTTCTTCACCATCAAAGCTGTGAACAAACTTAATAGATGGTTTGCTTCCACACTTAATTTCCTTGACTTCCCACAACACATTGTCAAAGCCTCTCCTTCCTCCTGAATTTTATGACCTCTATTAGAGTGCATTGCAAAAAATTACTAGATCTCTCTACTTTTTTAGATAGTTGAAGGCTATTTTAATCTATAAATTTTGAAGTCAAGAAGCATCTTTAATCAAATTGGGTAAACATTTAGACAAAGTAGAGCCGAGCAGAGAGAAGGCATTTACCATGAAGTGAGTTATTCCCATCATTGACAAACAAATGATATGTCTTCCCATCAAGGGTGAACTGTATATTCTTAACCCTGTTGGCTATTCTACCTATAATGGAACCAAAGTAAGGCCTACTGGAGCTCATGTTCTGCACAGAAGCACAACCATATGATAAACCTGTAAATGTATAGATCCATGACTAGAATAAATTAAAATGTCAAAAAATATATACTTGCCATGTATGAGGCCAAAGAATCATATCCAAGAAGTATATCTACTAGATGCCCGCAAATAGATGTAAACTGTAAAGTAAGATGATCAGGGACAACTCTACAAGCAATGCAATGAAAAGAAAAAAGAGCCAAAAGAAATGCACTCCTTGGGGAGTTAAAAATACCATTTTTATCAGGGGTCTTGATGGAGACCAAAGTAGCTTCCCAGTTGGTAAGGTTGATGTGCAGATTGCCCTTGTGTAAATCAAAGAAACCTACATTCTATTTTTTCTTTGGTGGATTTTCCTTCAAGTTTCACCCAAACCTTGGAATTTATAGATACTAAGAAAGAGGACTATAAAACAATCTACAAGAGCCCTTCTTTGCCATGATGAATGGCCAGATTAACAGTGTAAAACATTGATACAAAATGAAGGATTTATTAAGGGAGCTTCACATTGTGGCTCCAATCAATAATTAAATGGATTCAGACAAGATAAGGTGTTCACCAAGAAGAAACGTAAAGTGACTAAGAAGACCAAAAGACCTGCAACAAAAGAATCCTCTTTAAATGCAAAAGTAGTGTCAATGTATTACAAGACAATAGAGCAAACATGATCGGTGCATTTTCCTGCTCCTCTGTATTCTGCTTTCATTTTTTGTCGGCTTTGAAACCATTGATGGTAACGCCAAAATCCTAGCTCTCTTCACATTTAGGGACTCGCTCGTGGATCCTGGCAACAATAACTTCATTCCCACCTGGACTCAAATTGATCTGCAAAAGCCTACATCAGCAGAAAGGAAAACATAACACCATCACTTGAACCACGTGAGGGAAATTGAGAATGGCGGAATGGCCCTTCAAATCGAGGGAAGTCGCATCATAACCCTGAGCAGCCATGTGTGGATTATCATACTTTCGCTATAGAATTTTAGACACCCATTTTGCCCAACTCTGACGACGCACCACTCTGTACTTCACTCCTCTGTCTTTTCTTATTCAAGGCCTCACTTCGTTTCTCTCTCTCTGAATTCATGCCAATCAATTTTTTCTCTATATATTTCTGATAGCCTACAAGTATAGCTGAAATTGACTGAACCAGAGATCAAAACAATACTTAGCTTTTTAAGAAAATTAACATTTAAACAATAAATTCGCAATGTAGCCAAATCAACATGAAAAAGTCCACTTATCTGTCACTCTGAAGATTTGAACTTGAACTCCATCTTCCACGACTTGATGTGAACTCCTTCGACTCTTCTTGGCAATCGATTTACAATTTTTTCTGTCTTTTTGGTGCATTTTTGGTTTTGATCTGCTCTCATTCAGTATCGACCTAGATTTTGCATGTGATATAGGGTTTTTGGCATGAAGATAAATCACTCTACAGGCTCACGCGGCCTCCACTTTTTTTTTGTTGCTCCTAATGTGACCTTTATGCATGGTGGTAGCTCTTCGACCTCTTGAAGTCTAAGCATCTATTTTTTTGCGCCATTTCTATGGCCTGCGCCATCCTTTGCAAACCGCTGTCAATTCAAGCAGACACCTACAATTGACTTGTTCAAGACTCTACGAGACGAGGGCACGCATGGGGGTCATGGCAAGAGAAGGGGCAGTATTCATTCACTACAACATGATGGAGGAGGCAGATAAAGCCACTGAGCATTTGAATGGAGGAATATGGAAAGGTAGGAAGATTACAGTATGTTATACCTGCACTTCCTAGAAATTATAGAGCATGCTCTCTCGACGACCTTATTTCTGGCCATGCCCGAATAGGATGAAGGTTTTACTGGAGAATTCTATCTTATGCGATAGTAGCATATATCTTTGTATGCTTTAGATGCTGGCATTTTTGAGGATTCTATCTCGGTATGCATAGTAGCATATCTATATATGCTTTAGACGCATGTTTGACTCTAACCAATCAATTATTGAGCTACGCTTCAATAATATCTTATAAAAGCCAGAGCACTTCAGTTTCACTCCAAAACAAACTCCCTTGCATGCATAACAGGATGTAACAACGCCTGTGATATGAAGCGTTAAAAATTGCTTCATTCGCGTCATAACTAGGCACGTACAGTCAGTTTTTGCGGTGCCAATGATTATTTGAAATCAAAATTTCTGCAGATAGGTACAGTCTTACAGTTAAACTGATAAGTAAATGCATTCCTATTTTCATGTCACAAGATCCTATCTAATTTTCAACCGCTGTGATTTGAATTAGAAACTAAAATCAAGGAGATGAAAAAATATATATGGATGCATGCCATATGCCGACAAATATTGAAGGGGCGAGATTGTTTTAACCGTATTGCATTGCTTCTAACCATTAATCATTTCTTGATCATTGTTTTCACTAATTAGCTTGGCATTCTCAAATAGGACACGGCTTCGGGTAAATATATTTATTAACAATTATGATTGTTAATAATTTTGCTAGTGCAATGTAATATCGAATACTTTTCCCTTTTGGAGGATAAGGGAGGGAAAAACGGTTGCATGGGGGGAAAAGGAAAATGGTTAGAGCGGTTTGGCCGTAGATTGGCTCATCTCTTACAAGCCGTCTGGGCCGTTTCAGAATCTGGGCGACCTGGTCCTTGTTATCACGTTTTCTCAGCTTCTTCTATGAAGGATACAATGAATATTTTCAGTAGGGTGGCAATTGCTTATTACCTTGGGTCAGCATAGGATAATAGAAAAATACGGGATAGGCATGCAAATTAAGGAAACATACAGAAGATTGCGTAGAATAGGGATGCATTCGAAAGAGGGAAGGGAGGAAGATTGCATTGAAGGATTGAGGGAAACATTCACAGGTATGCTTAGTACATTCATTTCGACTTTAGCAGCATACATATTGGTTTTTCTAGCTAAAATGATGGTGTCTGGCTTTCTAAATTATAACTGTACCTTCGTTGAATCATTGGCAATGCTTAGAGATTATTTCAGTTAGTTTCATTTTGAGTCATCCCGTTCTCTAGGCATCTAGGTTTAGAAGTTTTCAACCAAATCTTTAGCCCATTCGACCCCAGAATGTATTTCTTCTTTGTGCAGTTTCTTGTTGATGTTCTCAAAATATTTGAACTTGTACTTTGAGCCAAATCACTCAAGAAGATCTATTTTTGCAGATCCCTCAAGAAAGCCCTAATGATTACCCTTAATCCGAATTTCTTCCAATCAAATGTGTTGTCTCCACTTTCCAGATTGACTAAATAAATTGCATAGCGAACCTTCTATAAATCTTACATAGCAACTTTCAGCTCTGTTCTTGGGGCTACAATTTTAGAGTTTTTTATTGAGTGATGTATGCATAGAGTTTATATCCTTTAAATACATCAATCTCCTTAATACATTATGTTCTCCCGATTTAAGCTTTATCTGCAAACCGACTCAGCAGTCTGCCACATGATGGAAGCTTTGAGCTATGGTTTGGGCCTTCACCCTTTGCATTCGTTTGAAATCTCCGCTTTTGCAAGAGCTTCGCACAAAATAGAATTTATGCAATCCTTGCGACCTAGAGTTCATTTTTATTTGAAGATTTCAGAGCTTCCTAGCAAAATCCATTTTGACCATACTCTACAATCGAATCACACTGTGCGCCTATCGCATTCTTTATAGCATGCCCTATGGGTAGAAATTTGATTTAATCCGTTTATAATCTGTATTCTCTACTCTGTTGGGGTTTTATTTCGATGATTTTTGGTGCTTGGTAAAAACTCTCTCTCTATATATATATCTTGATTACTGCTTATTGTGATAGCTCTTCTTACCTTTGATATTACATAGTGATTTCAGTTGATGTCTTCATGGTACTCAATGCTTTCCTTGAGAAAATTTGATGCTGAACTAGTTTTGACTGTGATTAAGGTGCCAACTATGAAGCGACGGATAACCTTATCTTCACATCTCTTCATAACAACCTGTTCATTGTACTCTCCTTCACCTTGTGTTGTTGTGTGCAATTTCGACATACAACATCTATTTATATTATACTTCTGGTAATGTCTTTAGCGTAGAAATTAATCTCTATGTGTCAATTTTAATGACTTTGTGATTATGGCTTCTTTCTGTTAGCAATCCTCGTAGCTTGGTCTGTGAAAGGGGTAATCAACGTTTTGTTCCTTTGCCATTACTTGTGTCTGCCTGTAAGTTTTGAAGGTGTTTATTTTATACCTTCTAATTCATCTCTAAGTTGATTTCATCAAGGTTCAATTTTGAACCCAAACCTGTGATTCTCTCTTGAAGGTTCGAATGAAAGAATGTGGACCTTGGGTACCCGCGAGTTCATCCTCATGCCTCATATACATTAGGTGATGGTGATCAATCAATAAGATTCTTATTCATTATTTGAACATTGTAAATATGTAGTCCATGCATGCCAAAATCTTTGCAATCCACAACAAGAAGTCTCTCATTACCATCTCATTCAGTCCATTGCCATTTAGGTTAGGGAGTTCTTTATTAAGTGCAGTGAGTAGATGTCCCTTCCATACATTAGATACCTACTTCTCCTCCATTAGTATTACAAATATAATGGGACTAAGAATGTTTATATACGACTCAATATCATGGTTAATACTAGAACTTTATGTTTAGATAAGTATAGTATGTCTTATTACTCCATCAACCCTATATTACTTGAAATATAGGTGTAAACCTTAAAAGAATAGAGAGAATAATTATGTAATACATTAAGAGTCGGGGATTTATGAAAATGTGAATATCCTTTTCGTGTAGATAGAATGATTATTCAATTCATTAATAGAATTACTAAGTGAGAAGGAATAGATCCGTTTATTTATATTATCTAGAATTTAAAGGAATATTTTTTATTTCTTTGAAAATATTTATTTAATTCTATTTTCCCTGAATTTCATGAAAGTGAAATAATTTATGTAAATAGATCACTTATTTACTTCCAACCTTATGTTGCCATTTTATAAATTGCAAATAGTGTATCAAAATTGTATATTGACATTATATAATAGATAAACGAATTGGAAGATCAAATAGGGAAAATTGATTAATTATATTTAGATAAACGAGGAGTTAAGGAATGAACGAATTAGATAAATTTTGCTGATGCTGAATTATTTTAATTCACTTAATGAATGAATATTATTTTATGTTAATTTCATAGTTGTTTAGGTTATTGTGTTCTTGTTTATTATGAGATTGTTTTACGGAATTAAGATTGATTTAAACATAGATAAATAATTGAGGGATTTGTTTATATGAGGAAATTAGATTATCTAATGTTTTGTTGAATTCTTGATAACTATTAGTGGTTGGAAAGTAAATCTATTATGTACTTTATGACTTGCATTATTGGATATGCCTCTTCGTAGCAAATACTTTGTTGATTTTTGTACATCGAAGTAATTATGTTCATTGTTTAAAGTGGGAGTCCTTATGTGAAATTGTTCTTTATGAATGAAGTTGATGATCCCCTTGATGACGTTTCCACTCTTGTTTCCATACGGTTGATGGTGAGTGTTATTTGTAAATAGTCTTTTTCATGATCATGCTTTTGTCATTTCTTCGATGGGGAGTTATTGTGCATAGTGGTTGATTGGACTTCTAGAGGTTGGGGAAAGAGTTTACTTATTGTTGGTTTTCTTGTTGAGTGTTTTGTGAACTGATGTTCTTATATTTGATTTATGATTATGTGGGTTCTAGCCTTGCATTGTGGAATTTGTTAACTGTGGAGACTTTGAGAGCAAGAGGGTTCAAGCCTCGCTTTATGTGTATGTGCATGTGATTTTGTTTAAATGGCTTTACCTAGTTGGATATTTTGGGTCTTCTAATTGTTAGTAGGGGGAGTGGCTCTCAATGGGGGTTTGGCGCACAAAGTGGTAGGTCCAGGGTAACTCATTGAGAGTTTCTTAATCAGTGATAACCTAAAATAAATTAGGGGGTTGGGTAGTTCACATTAAACAAGAAAACGCCTCACTCATGGCTCAAGTCCTTATTTAGACTTGAGATGAGTGGGAAGGCCTGGAATGGCAAGATCAATTGTTTGGTCCGACTGGAAGGTATGTTGATCCTGCATGAGTTTGTATGGGGGTCTGGCGACCAGTAGAGGTGGCCAGGGTAACCTAGGATGGGGGTCTAGTAGCCTAGCAAGGTTACGTGAGGGTAACTCATAGCAAGCTATGTGATGACACTCCTCCCTATAGCAACCTAGAATTCCCTTGTCATGTGTTCACTTTGTTTCTGTGTACCTCTGGAAACAATGTCATTGTTATGAGTTGTTTGTGGTATTATATGTTGGAGTCATGTTATCTCTTTGTGTTGTGCTACTGTCTTCTTTTATGCTTTGGTAGTGGGACCTTATCATTATCTCCTAGCATGGGGGGTGGATCTTAGGGTTCCACATGGTTGGGTGGAACATGCTTTGCACACCATTGGGTTCCCAGTTGATATTCATGAGTAGGGATGTGGTACCTGATGCAGAGTTTCCAGATCTTGTAGTAGACTTTAGTTAGCGTTGATGTTATGTGATGTAATCCTTTCATGTATTTGTTGTATCCTTTTTGTTGTTATAAGGGAGCTTGATGTAATCTTGTAAATAGTGTAATGATCCATCCCATGTATGGGAAGTTGTATACGTATTCATCAGTTCGTATACTATGATCTTTAATGGTGTTGTATTTGTGAAAGTATATATATATATAATGCAGTGGATGTAAATGAAATCTTGTTGCAGTTATTTTGTGATTGGATAATTGAGTTGTTCGTAATGTAGTCATGATACCATAAAAGACATAGTTAGTGTAAATGTACATGTAGATTACATTCTATGTTATTGTTAGTATGATCTATACGTTGATTCACTTTTTAAAAAAAATTGTGTCATATTTGTTAGTTAGATGTATTTTCCTTTGGGGTTTCATGGCGAGGCATTACATAAACACATTCTCCTAGGTTGATAGGGAGTTTTAGGGCTAGGGAATTCCTAAGATGCATTGATGTAAATGGTCACTAAAGCAGGTTCTAAATAGAGCATGAAATTGTACTTTCACCTAAAAGGGAGTACATTTTTTGATGCTACAATTGTATCAACCTTTACCTATACTAGAGAAGTTGTGGGAACATATTAGTATAGAATTTTTTCTTGGGACTACCTTGAACACAATGAGGTCATGATTTTTTTGTTGTTGTTGCACAAATAGATTTTCTAAAATGACTCATTTTATCTCATGTCATAAAATCAATGATGCATCCCACATAGCCACATTATTTTCAAGGAGGTAGTTAGGTACATGGACTACATGAGCATTGTTTCAGATAGAGATGCAAATTTTGTAGGTCATTTTTGGCACACCTTATGAAAGAGATTGGGAACACAATTAGATTTTAGATCAACCTACCATCCTTAGACTAATGGTCAAATTGAGGTTGGGAATATGATTTTGGGTAATTTTCTATGATTTTTAATAGGAAAAAGCCAAATTAGTGGGATTTGACATTTGCTCAAGTAGAGTTTGCCTATAGTAACTCAATAAGTAGGAGTGCGGGAAAACACCCCTTTTGCATTGTGTATGGGTACAACCTAAGAGGTGTGGATGAAATAAGGGATAGTGTAGATTTGGTGAGGAAAGGTATTGTAGCTAAGGACTTTTCTATTTACATTCATAATTTGCATAAAGAAGTGAAAGAGAGTTTGGAGAAAAAATGCCACCAAATAGAAGAGTTATGTTGATATACACAAAGCAAGAGTTTTAGGTTGGAGATTTGGTTTTCACACACTTGGGGAAGGAAAGGTTTCAATAGGGAACATATAAAAAACTAATATGGAAGAAGATAAGTTCTATTAGGGTCTTAAAAAAAAATTAGAAAATGCTAATGAGATTGACCTTCCAAACTTATATAGATATCTCTCATATATTTAGCACTGTTGATCTTTAAAAGTATCCTGAAGGGGAGACAAGTGAACCAAGGGACATAAATGTAGATTTTTAGGACTCAATAGAGTAGATAGATCAAATGCTCAAAAATAAATATGAAGAAATTGATAAGGTGATTGATTCTCAAGTGGCAAAGAAAGCTAGAGCGAAAATGGATATGAAATATCAAGTTCATCAGAAGAATAAACCTAATGATGAAGCCTCTTGGATGAGTGTTGTATATTTGGCTAATCATGGAACTCATATTTTGAACTTGGAAAAATGTTCATGAGTTTCAAAATCATGAAATGCTTCATTTACCCAACATGTCTAATGTAGGAGTGGATTTGGGTCCATAAGCAATCTTGCATCAACAAAATATTTCCTTTCAGTTCAATTGATTTTGGTTTAGTGTTATTTTTGGCTAGTGGCTTATGAGGATTTTTAAAAGTAATTTGGTTAATGCAATCATGTCACCTCGAAGAAGAGCCAAACAGTATCTTCAGGTCAAATTTGATGAAGTTCGGATAAGATTTGACTAATTTTTGGTGTTGCGAGAGTTTGGATTGCTACCAATTGCAAACTTTTGAGTTGCTCTTGATCTTTCCTTGTGGATGTTTGATATGCTTTAGAATTATGTGAGAACTTGTTACTAAATTGATATTTTTCATTGGGTTTTAAGTATTTGATTGTTTCTGATGTATTTTTTCACATAGTGGTAACTTTGACGTCATCTTCTCTTGCAAGAATTTTCTTTCCATTTTCCCTTGTGGAAATTTCACTACCAATTGAAGTATGTAGGTGTAAACAATGATTTTGGCAAACCAAATGCTCTCTAACTCTTCTAGGATTTTTCACCTGAAAGGAGAGAGATGAGCCAAAATGCAAATGTCTACACTAAAGATTAATTCAATGAGGGATGAAATGTGTCTAAATTTAATGTCCTAAGTGCAATAAATTGAAATAGAAAGATGATTATTAATGTGAAACCTAAGAAATACAAAGTGCTAGAAAACACATTGTGATATGCAAACATGTGATAAATGACCTAGAAATGCAAACAAAACTGAATAGAAAGTTATGAAACAAATTGTATGCACCTGGAGACTGAAAGTGGATGGAATGAAGGTCTAAAATCCTAATAAAACTGATGAAGAAGTCGTCTGGGACACTTGTGCCAGTCTGGGCTATTGTGCCTTCAGCACACACGTCCTGTTCAGAACAGGGAACCTCTCTTTCCTTCGCCTCACTAGGTCATTTTGTTGTCATCTCATTTTGCATGCCCCTTGTTTTAGTGTTCAAAATGGTTAGCGAGTCCTAAAGAGTTCATCTTGAGTTGACCATGTTTCACCCCTCAAATTTTCAAAGTCCTTAGTCCTTGCGGAATCTAGTTGGCTCTTTGCCTTAGCTCTTTTAACTTGGTGTTAGTGGAGCTCATCAGGCCTGCCTTGTCAAGCCACCCCTCTCAGAATTTCATCTCCTTTTTGCCATTTCTAATGGCCTTTCTCTAGCAACATTCTGCCTGTCGAAACCTAGACCCTTCAGCGTCATTCATTTCTCGTTAAGCAATTTGATTGGCATCCATTGACAATCGTCTGACCATCAAATCCTGGTGCTCCTGTGGCTATTTTTGAAATTGTAACCCACCAACCTTTGGTCTTTCATATGAGCATTTAATGGCTGCATTTAATGCCCTATTTTCTATAAATAGGTGAGTTTGAACTATCATTTTCACATGTCAATTTGATTAGAGCCAATTAGAGCCAATCAGAGAGCTATCTCCCTATGCCACCTCTGAGCTCGACGAGTGCTACCGTCGATCCAATGTGTTTGCTAGCTGATTTGATTGCCTCTTTCATTGAGTTTTGAGGTGAGTCTACTGGTCGTACCTCATTTGGTGTTTTTCTTTACTTTCTTGCAAAATGATGAATTAAAAGGAGGAAAAACACATGAAATAGATAGAGAAAAACACCACGCACAAAACCCATATGAGCAAAACTTGAGAAATCCTCAAAATTGACCAACTTTGTGGCCATAGAACCTTGTCCTCCTAGTGTCATTCTTCAACCAAAGCATTCACACTCTATGGGCCCAGTACCCCTCATCATCGCCGATAGCCTTGAAAATAGAGATAAGTTCCAAATAATGAACCACTCTATCGGGTCCACCATTGCGGGAGGATTTTGTCCTTTCACCATTTAAAATTGGTTCTCACAAACTAAGCAGAGTTCAACAAGCTACCCAGGTCCACTAGGTGCCACTCATAGTCCACTATTTTGGGACCTTCTCCTTCATCTACTGTGTAACATTGTCGGCGTCATGCACAAATGACCAAGCGCCAAGTATCCTTTGGGTCATACCTTGCGGACTTTCGTCCGTGGGCCACCATGCCAAACTCGTTGTTCTTTAAGGCCACCTACCTCCATCCTTCCGCCCTGTAGGTTTCACTTGTCTCATGACTGCACGAATGAAATGGTGAAAGTGCTAAGTACTCAACCTCCTTCGGACCCCTCGTGTCGAGTCACCGTCATCGGGACTCCATCCCATCACCACCGTAACTTTAGGGAAAACTGCTTCCATCCTTCCATTGCTCAGAACCTAACATCCAATTTTCCAATGAGCTTCCTTAAGCAAAAATGAAGAAAACATGAAAACGAAGCCCTTAGTTGGACCCGATTCCTTAGGTGGCTCCCATCGGACCTCTGCATGTCTTTCATCGTTTCCAATGACAATCACCTAGTGAACATCGGCCTCCTCCAACCCCAAATACCTAAATGACCAGGGAGATATTGACCACCCTCCAGAACCGTGGGTCCTGCTTGATGGAACTCTGTCCCTAGGATGCCGCCCTACCAAAGCCATCTCTAATGGACAACTCAAACAACAAAGCTCCTCTCTGGTCTCGATTGCCCAAGAGATGATCCAAATTCCCTCCAAGCACCAAATTGAATTTGACCCACATGTTGAAATAGGGCATTCCCCTTAATGAAGTCCTCAAACGACCCAAATCCAAAGGTGAGTCAGAACAGGCGGGCCACCATGCCCTGATTGCCATCCCTCCCGCAGCTCCTCCAAAAACAACCATCAGGCTAGGGAAGTTCGACACCTAGGGCCCGAATCATCCAAACTCCCTCCTATGAACTGCAATTGTCAATCTAGATTATATGTTAGATTTCTCAAATACTGAGTTATCTAATCTAACTTTGTTTGTAGGGTTATGGCTAACGTTTCCATGTTTTCATGCTTGAATATGCTCACCTCCCTTTTTCCTACAGGATATATGGAATCAGGTGCAAGACCTTCGGGAGAGGCTATGGAGAAAGATAAAGGAAAGAATATAGGCAAGGCACCTCGTGGAAAGGACGATAAGGATCAAATGAAGTATAAGTTCCAAGGGGAACCTTTGAACTCCAAAGTCACCTCAACATGGAAGGAGGTCTCTGACACAAACATTGGACATATAGACCTCGATGAATTCAAGTAGAGAGTATGAATAACCCTAAAAACATAAAATGAAAGAAATATCGAAAGTAGTGGGTTGGCTAAATCTGTGGGCTTTCCTCCTGCCCTCATCGCCCTCGAGCTCATTATGGCCTACAGAGAGGCATATCAGGAAGAGACCAGAACAATTGTGGACAAGGATGGAAATATTCTAGCTAACATGTCAACCGAGGCAATAACAAAGACTTTTTATATCCCTACCTTTGGGGAGATGGAGGTGCTTACCAAAGATGATGGCAAAGCCACGTGGGATCAGGACTCCCTAAAGTGTAAAAGACTTATCAATCAATACTAGTTGAAGGAGAAGAAGGGAAAAAACTACAAAGGTTCCCCAAGAGCTCTTCTACAATTACATTTCTGAGGATTACCATGATTTGGAGACCCTACTAAGCAGAGTAATGGGCCTTCCTAATTCTTCCTACTTCCAAGAATGGATGTTGTATTTCGTTGAAGAGATTCTCCATAGAGAGGCCAAATTCTACTGGGCAGGGATAATCAGTGATTGCTTCCACGAGCAATTCGTAGTTATAAAGAAAACCTCTCGATTCTACATCACCTCATACTTGGTCTATTCCTTAGCTAAAAAGACACAATACAAAGGCTTATTCAGAGCTCCAAATGAAGAACCAGGCAAGGAACTCAAAGTTTATGATAAGTAGGTCCTCAACTACAATTCAAAAACTTCAAGAGGGACTACTGCAGGGTAAATGATGCTTTCATAGGTCATATTGTCAGATTGCTTGGGGGTGACTTTGAGAGAAGAGTCTCCCACAGTGCCAATGCATTTTCAAAATAGTTCCCCTTCTTATTCATTTAGTATCCAAAGTTCACCTCTATCTGTGTTGAAGGATTTTCAGAAAGACCATAAAAACTGCCCTGGTATCCCAATGACCGCATAATACTATTAGAACTCTCTTGGAAGCTTCAACATGCACACACCCTTTTGAGTGATAAGCATAAGGTGGGGATGCCTTATTGCCTCTCCTTCAGCCAAGGACTATATGAACTCCATACCTCTCAGTGTGCCAATAATTCAGAGAAGGAACTGGTAGAATACCATTTGAGACTCCATAATGCCTGGGCCCGGATGGACCCCTATGGAAAACTCAAGAAGGCACTTGGACCTGAATACACCCATCTACATAGCGTTGAGGATTTCTGGGCTAATTGCAAAGATGATAATGACGTACGGATGAGGCACTATATGAGGATGACCACATATATCATAAAGAAGGTTAATCTATTCCTCGTACTGAATTAGGTGGAAGAAGATGAAAAGATAGTCATGGATCCTCAGTACAACGTGGTTTCCAATCTCCTACTGCCACTAATTGATTGGGATGAGCAAGAGATTGATGACCTCAATATTTTTACCAAGCTTGTCGAAGCTAGAACAAAAGAGTGGGTTGATGGAAAAATTTCCTAGTTGAAGTAGCAAGGGGTCACCTTGACCTATGAGGGGCTCAAGAATGAGCCAACAAGTGAAACAGATAGTGGTACAACTACTGCCCCATCAGGAGAAACTTCAACATCTCCTCCATCCACCAGGTCAAGGAAAAGAAGTTGTAGAACAACAACCCAACCCCAAGGTATATGCAAGAAAGGCTTCAAAAAGTGAACCTTCCAAGAAACATAAGAAATTAGGCTGTCTCACAAAAATTCCTACCATTCAAGATGACCCTCTCCACAAAGGAGAGGAAATGGAGGTTGAGAAACCAAAATCTCCACCTGCTGCCTCCACTACTACTACCTCTCCACCTATTTCTCAGGCGATGGTTGCAACTTCTCCACCTGCGGTGGATATGTCAGTCCACCTTGCCTCTTCTCCACCCACCATGCAAGTTGTGACCATTGACTCTTCTTCCACCACCACCTCTCTACTTTCCTCTGCCTCCATGTCTCTGACAACATCACTATCCCTAGAAATAACAACAATACCAATGTTCAAGCTCTCACTGTTGAAGGAATTCTCCTGACATATGTAGAATGTTCCTTTAGAGTTGTTTGGAGTACTAATGAACCCAACTATTCAAGCTTCCCTGGTATAGATTCTGGCCAACATTCTTGCCTCCACTCCCCCAACTGAGCCACCCAAAATGAAGGCCACAATGGAAATATTCGAGGAATTGGAGTGACGAGAGAAGGAAACTGCAAAAGATCTTGAGGAGGAAGTAGAAGATTATAATGAGCACCTAGAGCACTAGCATTTGCAAATTGATAAGGTGGTCCACGAAGGAGAAGAAACATAGTCTTCTGAGAGTGAAGAAGATGCCAATTCCAAATATATTGTGGAAACCTTTGATACGGATCTCGAGGAGAATTTAGCTCGATAGTTGAAGGATGTTGAAGAGGTAGAAAAGTTTCCTTTTGAAGAAGAAAAGGAATCAAGTGATAAGATGGAGGAGGACACTGAACCTCCAACTAGGGAGAATGATAAAAGCCCTAAACATGATGAAGAAATGCCTCTCTCGGAAGAGCAAGAAGAGCAAGAAAAGAAGGAACAAGAAGATGTGTTGCCTCAACATAGGGGAGAGGAAAAGGAAGAAGAAGATAAATCCCAAAAAGAGGCTAAAACCCATGATAGCCCAAGAACGGAGCAGCCCGAAGAACATGGGCATAAAGAAGAAG
>VDFB02105785.1:578663003-578694140 GCA_007258455.2 Sequoia sempervirens
AAAGCAATTCCCATAGTGAGATCTTGGTAGGAGTAACATGGAGTTGCTCAGAAAGATCATAATCACTAGGTGCTTTAGTCATGGGTTTAGGTGCTGAAGGAAGACTTGGTTGAGAAGGTGGTAAAGAGATGGGTCGATCAACATTTTTTATTCCTTCTAGTATTATAAGTATGGGATAATGCTCTATAAGAGGGAGCCTTAGAAAGATCAAGAGAATCACTATCAAATGGGACACCATCAATAAAACAAATCCTTTTAGGAGAAGGACTAGCTGGATTCAGATAAATAACATGTCTCTTAGACATTTCAGGGGCAATAAAGACAGATTATATTCACAAACTCATCACAACTAGTGGAATAATTATTTGAAAAAATATTCTCAAGATCGACCAAGGGAGGATTAGATGTGGAATGAGATTCATCACTCGCCAATGCATCATCTCTAGAGGAGAGTACATTGGAATAGAGAAGAGATTAATCATTCACTAATGCATCATCTCTAGAAGAGAGTACATTGGAATGAAGGGTATATAGAGTAACATTAAGAAAAGTATCAATGATTTCATCTTCTTGCAACAAAATATCCTCTAACGCAAGAAGAATTTCATGAGAAGGCTCAAAGATACCGAGTGACATGGGTAAAGCCAAGTCACCATCACATGCATGAAATGGCACATCATTAACATTTTGAATATAATTAGATACTGAAATCATAAAAGAAGATACTAAATTCATTTTGAAAATAGTAAGCTAAATATAATAAACAAGTTAGCTAACCCAAAGTAGTATAGGGGTGATAGAACTGAGAAAAACTGAAAATCCAAATTTTTGAATTTTTTTGGTATTTTCTAGGTTCTAGTAATTTGCATTTTTAGAGGTCTTCAGAGTAGAATTTCAGGTTGAAACTTGTGTTAGTCCCTAAAATTTGGTTGTTGAAGGCATAGTATTTTAGGGATTGAATTAGTCCTCTTGGAGACCTTTCCAATAGTGTAAATGGCTCTAAATTCCTATCACTGAGTCAGAATTTATGACCCTAGCAAGTTGGGGTAAATAAATTTCTAGTTTTTTGAAAAAAGTAGTGGTTCATGTCGGGTTCACCAAAATGTAGAGAAGGGGGATTTGCTACTCATGAGTCTCTTTATTCTCAATACATTCCCAAGGGGAAAACTACCCTAAACTACCTCAAGGAACAATGCAAGAGAGTTTCAAAATCAGAAAGAGTAGGTCACAGAGGTTTTCTAGACAAAATGATGAATTCCCGGCCAAAGGACAGCAGTGCAGAATAAGGACAGAAGTGTGGAATAAGGATGACAGTGTGATGCACTAGAGTCCCAAACACATGTTAGCATCTCATACTGACTAGAAATCAAGAATTTCATACAAAACAATAGAGTGGCTACTTCTACTCTAATAGCTAAGAAATCTCAGAATGTGAGAACGTAACAAAATGTAAAAGAACTGAAATAAAATGAAGTAGATGATGAGACTAAAGAGGATAAGAGATAGAAACTTCTCACAACAACTCAATTAATGAAGCTCTAGCACATGAATGTCTTCAATACCTACATGTGTAAGATCGAGAGAAAATGTTAGGGATGTATAGGGGTTTTCCTTAGTCAAACTATCATCTTGGTGTTCCCACCTCCACAAACAGCCAGATAAATAAAGAGAGTGAGCCAAGTAAGTAAATATGGAGTGATAAAATCAATCCCTGATCAAGGAGGAGAACCTATATCACAAGGATGTGATAAATCCCTGGAAGATGCTCGCAAGCACAAGGTAAGAGATATATTAGCTGCAAGGCTTAAGGAAGCCAAAGAGAGCAATGGAAAAAAAGAGTGGCAAGAGCCAAGAGAGCTACAAAGAGAATTGTGAGAGCTTGAGTGTGCTATTGTAGCAAGTTTTATGGATTTATCCAAGCAAGATAGCAAAAGAAATAAAGGAGGAAAAGGTAGGAGCCACAGCTAGAAAGATTTAGTAGACCAAATAGATGGAAAAGATAGCATTTAAAGAGGGAAAAGAAGCTTCCCAAGCGGTTACAAGACATCTTGGGTTGTTACCACCAAAAAAAGGAGTCGACATGTGGAAAAAATGGTTAGAAGTAGTCATTTGAATGTCGAAACATCGTAGGATGCTAGCATGGTGCATGGATGTCCACGCAGCACACTAGTGTCTAGACACATCACACTACAAAATGATGAGAATAAGAAAAACGCAAGATTTGACGCAAAGCTAACATGTGAAGGTAGCTACTAAAAAGGGATCCTAAGCATATTGAGAGGGAAAAAAGCTAATGCAAGGGCTAAAATGAGCCTACACAAATTCTAGGGGAGTGAACACTAAAGTAGATACAAGAATGTATGTGAAATTGCAAGGAGTGCAATTTTATGAAATTACAGCTTGAGCTGACTATGCCATATAAGTCTACTTTATTTGGGTTTTTATACTAATAGAGAGGGATCTTTAAGGGATATCACCTATATAATATCAAAAAACCATCAAATATCCAGTACGAGTATGAACTACCATAACTTCATACCAAACCTCCAAGAGGTTGAAGGAGTAGAGATGAAGGTAAAGAAGTCCCTATGCTAAAAAGGTGAAGCAACTAACAAGCTTGAAAAAAATTTAAGCATATAAAATACCCCAAAGGAATAAACACAACTTATTAGTAGATCCAAGAAATAAGATATAGTCATGACAAAAGAAACTAGGAACCTAAAATTTGGTGACATCCCAATCTCCTAGCCCAACACAACCTCAGACAAATATTTCAAAACAATAGATTGACATTTTAACCTTATGTTTCTATCATGACTTGTTTAGAAGGTGAATGTTTACAATCACCAGAGTTAGCCAAGGACTCAAAATAAACACCATGAATAATATCTTGTTTCTTCCTACAATGAATTAAATTATTGTCTGCCAAAGTTGGAAAATCAAATGTGCTTGCAACCTCTAGGGTGTTGTTCTTATAAGATATAAATAGGGTTTTCACCACTTTTTGAATGTCAAGGTAGAAAGATGAAAGAGAGTGAAATTCTTACTACAAGGCCCACATCTCATGCTAAATGGACTGAACATCACTCACTAGACAAGGGGATTGAGAAACCTTGCAAGAACCAAGACCTTCCAAAGTAGTGTTCTCCAATGGCACCTTCTCATTACTGTCTAGTAGAAAATCCCCACCAAGACCTGATGCAAATGATATAGAGACAATTGGATCCTTAGGATGGATCACTAGACCCATTCTCAATCCAACCACACACCACAATGGAGACCATTGTACCAAATTTGGACTTAAATTTAGCAAGGATATAAACCCTAGAATGGAGTGCTCCAAAATCCCTTACATTTTTTAGGCTTGAAACTACTTTGACCATATTTAATAAAAAAGAAAGGAAATGAAAAATGAAGCATAAATGATGGTTTGACACTTTACCACATAGCAAAGGGTCTCATGAGAAGCTAGAGTGATGCTTGAGATCCATAAAACAAATAAGCAAACATATACAAAATCCACCTGGCCTAAGCCTAAACTCAAAGAGAAATAGACAAGAAGCCACAAATGTAATACTATGAGTAGATAAACCACAGGAATATGAAAGAAATGGGTGATTTGACACATGTTGACATGTGTGGAAACATAAAGGACAAAGTTGATCTCATTAAAAGGTGATACTAGCAGTAGCCCAAGTGAGGAGAAATGAGAAAAGTTCTTCCACTTCAAAATAAACATCATGAGTTGAAAAAAACACTCCTATAGGGGATAAGAGGAAATTCGGGCTAACCAAATAATTCATGGTGGATGGTGATCTAAACACAATCTTCCAATGTCACTTATTCCACATTGTAGGTTGCATACCATCAGAAAGCATGAAAGAGACACTTGAGAATTTTGTACATATTTCGATAGCATCATTAAGAAGTTTTGAACTTTCCATTTAACATAAACTTATTTCTAAAGGCCTGAGATAACATTGAGTGAATCTTGCAACAATATTAACCTCTCTACTAATCCAAGATTTAAACCTACCACCACTATTATCCATTTTGCTTCATTGTTTTCCTTATGGCCAAAATGGAGAGAACCAACTTGAACTAAATAACCTTTAAAGTCTCGGATTAAGATTTCCTCCCCCAACCTATGCAAGGTTCCTCTTAGAAGCTCCATAAAAATTTGACCTTAAAAGGGCCCTATGCAGGTAGTTTCCAAATAATACTCTTTTGAACTATCTTACTAACTTCTACCTAAATTACATAAAGTACAAACCAAATGTTCTTCCATGAAGTGCTCAGGAATCTAGTATCTCTATCAAAAACTATGTATACACCACTACAAAAACATAATCGTGACCTAGCCAAAAAATCTACCATAAAGGAATTCAACTTTAGCTAGCAAAATGATTATAACATCAAACTTTGAGATTACTGGGACAAAGACTTTTGCAGAAGCCCATGATTTTTTCTCCAAATTATGAATGTAGTTGCCTAGATGTACAATCTCATGATAGTATTTTTTGTAAATTTAAACACTGAGATTATAGTTAGCATATTTCTAGTCATCTTTCAATTGAATGTTGGTAAAATGTGTCTCAACCTTGCAATTATATACAGTTTATTGTTGATAAATGGTGACTGATCATGCAAATACTATACACTTGTAGCAAGACACGGGGTTTAGGACATCACCTCAATTTTTTTTCATTGACATGTCAAGGTTTTCTCACTGGCACGTCAAGGTTTTTTCCCACTAACATGTTAAGGTTTTTTCATTAACATGTCAAATGAAAAATGACCTTGTAAAACCCTAATTCTATAAGGTTCCAAAAAGCTTGTTATAAGCAGTTGGGATGTATGTAGATGCTCAGGTGTATTTTGAGAGTCTGATAGCAATCGTGTTGTCTCTTGATCTATGGTGGTGATACTCCTGTGAGAAGCTTGATCTACAAGTATATTGTAATCTTTTGATTTCTGAATAATATATTGAGCGGCTTTTGAAGTGTGGGGTTTTTCTCCTAAAAGGATTTTCCCCACATAAATCTTTGTGTTGTGGTATACACATGATAAAGATTTGTAATTTTTTTCATTTTTCTTCTCTCAAGATTAGTGTAGGAATTTTTTATGATACCTTAACTTCCTTACAAGTGGTATTAGAGCCTAATCACCTTTGGTTTTAGTTGTGGGTTGTTGTATTTTTGAACTAATCTAGATTTGAGTGGGAGTTTGTGTAGAAGACACTTTGTGATCTTGTTATAGGAATTTTCATATTACAAGTTCATCAAGGAGAATAGAGGTGGAGAAATTTTTTGGAAATAATTTTGAGATATGGAAGCTAAAGATGGAGGATTTGTTGATAGATTGAGATCTGTGGGATGTTGTTGAGGAAAATGTTTCAAGGCCTCCAAATCCTACTCAAGCTGCTCAATATGATGTTATGGATCGTAAAGCCAAGGGTCTAATCAGATTGTGCTTAGTAGACTCTGTTTTAATTGATGTCCATGAAGAGACCTTTGCATAGAAACTATGGAAGAAGCTTGGTGAGATGTATCAAGCCAAATCTTTAGTGAAAAATATTTTCTTGAGGAAGAAGTTGTATTCCTTGAGAATGGAAGAGGGTGGATGAATCACAAACCACCTAGAAGTATTCAATATTTTGGTGGCTCAATTGGCATTAGTTGGTGTCAAAATGGATGAGGAGGAGAAATGTCATATCTTTCCTTGTTCTTTGTCTAATTCGTGGGATTCTCTTGTTATGGCTATTGGGAGTACTTATGTTATATTGAATACTGAAGATGTGGTGGGTTATTTGCTTTCTAAAGATATGAGGAGGAAGGTATCCATCACTACCAAGGAGGCTCTAAATGTTCATGGAAGACCAAAGGAAAAAGGAAAGATGAATGAAAAGTGTGACAAATCCAAGTCCAACAGGAGATATAAATCTTCCAGAAAGTCCAAATTTATTTGCTAGAACTGTGGTAAGCCTAAACATGTTCGTAAGAAATGCAAAGAAGAAAAGAAGAAGAAAAAGAAAAAATTTGATTTTAATTTTGAGTTTGAGAAGGAAGATGGTGACACATTCATTACAGCTTTGGCAACTCGTGCAGGTAATGATGCATGGTTATTTGACTTAGGTGCATCTTTTCATATAACCTTTAATAGAGATTAGTTTTGTGAATATGAAGAATTTAATGGAGGTAAGGTGTACTTGGATGATGATTATCATTTAGAAATTATTGGCCATGGTAAATTTAAAATAAGGTTTCTTGATGGTAGAAGAAAAAGGATTAATGGTGTGTTGCATATCCTTGGATTAGCATGAATTTTTTTATCTTTGAGAAAACTAATAGATTCAAGTGTGCAAGTAGTATTGTATTATGCAAGATGCAAGATGGTTAGAGGTACTATGGTGATTGCTAGAGGTGTCAGATATGGGCCATTGTATAAGCTTGATGCATGCACTATTGTGTGCAATAGTAATTTTGTGAAAAGAAAGTCTAGAAGAAGTGAGGGTTTCACCTTCAACAGATGGTCATGGCTTTTGGGTACCCAAGGGTGCTCTTTCTTTAGAGACAAAGTTACCTATAGAGAAAACTATGTTATGGAACTAGAGACTTGGCCACATTGGAGAAAGGGGTCTAAGGACCTTGAAAAATAAAAACCTTGTTGAAGGTTTGTTTGATTATAATCTTGAATTCGATTTATATGACCATTGCATTTATGGAAAATAAAACTGTGTTCAGTTTTACTTGAGTTATCATAAATCTTGTGGTGTATTGGATCTTATTCATTTTGATATATTTGGTCATGTAGATGTTCCTTCAATTGGTAAATCCACATATTATGTTTCATTTATTGATGATTATAGTAGAAGGACATGGGTATATTTTCTAAAGAGTAAATTTGAAGTTTTTAGTTGATTTAAAGAATTTAAAGCAATGGTTGAGTTGCATGCTAGAAAGAAAATAAAAATTTTGACTAATAATGGTGGTGAATTTTGCTCTAGTGATTTTGATAGATTTTGTAAAGATTGTGGTATTCATAGAAAGAAGACAACTTCGTATTCTCCACAACAGAATGGAGTTGCAAAAAGAAGGAATAGGACATTGATGGAGAAGGCTAGGAGTATGTTGAGTGGTGTTGGCCTAGAACTAAAGGATGAAGTTGTTGCCACTACTTGTTACCTGATTAACAAGTCTCCTACATCAACTCTTGATGATAAGATGCCTATAGAGGAATGGTCGAGTCATAAGCCTTCATTAAGATATCTTAGAGCTTTTGGTTGTGAGGAATATGCACATGTGCCAAAGGAGAAGCGAACAAAGTTGGAGAACAAGGTTGTGAAATGTATCTTCATCGGATATAGTTATGGTGTGAAAGGATACAAACTTTGTGATCATATTGCACATAAGGTAATACATAGTAGAAGTGTTATTTTTAGAGAAATTAATCCCTCTTCTATTACATTGCAACCAGAACAAAGTAAACAAGAAGATGTGATTCAATTTCCTTCTACACCTAAGAAATTTGAATTGAGGCCCAAAGATAGACAAAAATTTGAGGAGAGCTCATCTAGCTCTAGATCTTTAGAAGAGGATGAGGAACCTCCAACTCATCTTTTCCGTAAGTCTACAAGGCATAGACAACCACTTGAAATGTATTCACCTAATGATTGGAGATGTATTTTTCTTTGAATGCTAACATGATGAACCCAGATCAATAGAAGAGGCACTAGGTATGAATGATGTAGAATCCTAGAATATTTCTATGGATAAAGAAATGAAATCTTTGAAAAAGAATGATACATGGGATCTTGTACCATTACTTGAAGGACGAAAGCCTGTTGGTTGTAAATGGGTGTTCAAGAGAAAGATTGGTTTAGATGGAGGTATTGAGAAGTACAAAACAAGGCTAGTTGTGAAGGGTTACTCTCAAGTTGAGGGAGTTGATTATGGTGAGATATTTTATCCTATTGCAAAAATGACATCCATTAGATATTTGCTTTCTATTGATGTTGCTTATGATTTAGAGGTTGAGAAAATGGATGTGACAACTGCTTTCCTTCATGGTGATTTGGAGGAGGATATTTATATGACACAGCAAGAGCATTACGTGGTGAAAGGTAAAAGTAAGTTGGTTTTCAAATTGAAGAAATCTTTGCATGGCTTAAAATAGAGTCATAGGATGTGGTACCAATATTTTGATACATATGTGTTGAGTTTGGGATTTGAGTGTTCTAAATCATATCATTGTGTTTATTATAAAACTAATGGTGTTCATTTCCTATTTATTGCATTATATGTTGATGATGTGTTATTTATTGGTAGAGGGAAAGGTATGATTTCAAAACTAAAATCTCAACTTGCTACTAAATTTGAAATGAAAGATCTTGGTGCAGCTAAACACATTATTGGGATGAAAATTAAAAGAGATAGAGTGAACAAAAAGCCATGGCTTGGCCAAAGCAAGTATGTCAACTCAATTTTATAGAGATTTGATATGTAGAATTGTAGGCCATTGTGTGTTCTTGTTTTAGTTCGAACAAAGTTATCTATTTCACATTGTCCAACATCTCCATCAGAGATGGAAGACATAAGCAGAGTGCCTTACTAGAGTGCAATTGAAATTTTGATATATGATATGGTTTGTACTAAACTAGACATTGCTCAAGCAATGGGAATTCTTTCCAGATACATGTCTAATCCTAGTAGAGTTGATTGGGATGCAGTTAAAGGATATTGTTTAGGATCATGATGGGCCAAAAGTGGCGATATGATGGGTATTTGTAGGGTATGTGGCTGATGACTTTTTTCTTACCCAAAATTGATGAAATGAAAATGGTTTTTAAAGGAGATTCTCAACTTTCCACCAATATAAATTATGCTTTACTTTGAATTTAATAAAAAAAATTTTCTATTTGAATTATGACTAAAGTCCTGATTGATAGGCTTATTGAAAAACATCTATATTTTTCAAACGGTATCACATTTTTTTAATCCAAAACATGTGTCACATTCTATGCTTCGCATACTATAGGATTAAAAAAAAAAATGAATTTCATGAAGTTTTGACCAAGTTAAGGTGGTCAGACATATGAGTTTTTATATTTTTTAAATGTAATAAAAAATTTATAATTAATTATTTACTTGGAAAAAAATTACAAAAAAATATGCATCACATCTAAACATGAGTCCTCTACTTATATCTAAAATCTTATAAAAAAATACTATCATTTTATTGTGGTTAGGGTGGTTAGACATCCACCTACTTCTTATTTTTTCCCTAAAAATTAAGTACTACTGCATTGAAATTTCAAATTTTCACCAAATAGTTTTTTTTTTTTTTAAATAAACCTAGTAGTTTAGAAACTACATTCAATTTGCTATAGATTCTATTCTTACATATTTTTAAAATAATATGGATAACTTATTCAAATTTTTATGTGAAGTTTCCTAACTCTGATTTTTTTGAATTTTTCACCACTTAAGGCCCTATGATCCTGCACATACCCTAAAAGAGTCTTCAGCTATTTGCGAAGTACCTCAAATTACACCTTATGTTATCATAATAATATGACGAAAGATGAGATTTCCCTTGATATTCATGGTTACGTGGATTCAGACTGGGCAGGTGATGTTGATAGAAGAAAATCCACTAGTGCTTATGCTTTTACTTTATTTGGTGGTGCAATTAGTTGGATGAGTAAGTGATAGGCTATGGTTTTTGTTAAGATGATGGATGCACAATGTCCCTGAAGCTCCAGCCTTCAAGAGGACCTCCAAGGAGAAATTCAACCACACAGAAAGTGTTGCAACTAAGGGCTTGAAAATAGAGATTGATATTGATCTAGAATATTAGATGATTACAAATGTATAGATGCCCTGAATATATAGGCATGAGAGAGATACGAGATGCAATATGATGTCATGTGTCATGATCTAACATGTGACAACATGTGAACCCTACCTAGGAAATGATAAAAGATTGAAATAAGTTCTAGAAGGACAACTCATCTTCTAGAAGGAATCTTATCCCAACAAACATGGAAGGGGGAATTACCCCATTATTTATGATTTTCTAATTATGCAACCTAGGACTAAATTAATTAAATGTGAGACCTAAGTTAACTTATGCTAGTGTAATAAATAATTAATTACACTAACAGTTGTTTTGTCCACTACTGAAATAGAGTATATGGTAGTTATTCATGCTTGTAAAGAAGTCATTTGGATTAAGAGACTATGTTCGGATATTTGAATAAAACAAGGTGCAGTGAAAATTTATTGTGATAGTCAAAGTGTGACATGTCTAGTCAAGAACCCGACATTTCATGCCAAGACCAAGCACATTAATGTATAGTATCATTTTGTTAGAGATATTGTTTAAGATGGCAGGGTGAAGCTCATTAAGGTAGAGACTTTGATGAATGTTGTTGATTCTCTAACTAAGCATGTGAGCACAAAGAAGTTCAAATGGTGTTCAGAGACTATGGGCCTTTCGATTCCTAGCAATTAAAGAGATAATGGTTACGCCCTCTTGTTGCTCTTGCAAGGTGTTCAACAAGTGGGAGAGTTGTTGGGAAAATGTGTTTCAACCTTGAAATTATATACAGTTTATTGCTGATAGGTGGCAAGTGATCATGCAAATATTGTACACTCATAGCAAGACGTGGGGTTCAGGGCATCACCCTGATTTTTTTTTTGTTGACACTTCAAGGTTTTCTCGCTGACACATCGAGGATTTTTCCCATTGACACGTCAAGGTTTTTTCGTTAACATGTCAAATGAAAAATGACCTTGTAAAACCCTAATTCTAGAAGGTTCCAAAAAGCTTGTTATAAGTAGCTAGGATGTATGTAGACGAGGGTGTATTTTGAGAGTCTAGTAGTGGTCATGTTGTCTCTTGATCTCTAGGGGTGATACTCTTGTGAGAAGCTTGCTCTGCAAGTATATTGTAATCTTTTGATTTTTGAATAATATATTGAGCAGCTTTTGGAGTGTGGGGTTTTTCTCCCGAAAGGATTTTCCCCACTTAAATCTTTTTGTTGTGGTATGCATGATATTCAAGTGTTTTTTTTTTTAAAGTTTTTGTAACTATTAAAGATCTATAAAGTTTTGCATTTTTCTCCTCTCAAGATTAGTGTAGTAAGTTGTTCCACTACCTTAACTTCCTTACATTGAATTTGTTAATCCAATTCAAATTGGTTCCTAGGCTTCTTTTAAAAGACTAGTTATAGAAATAGTGCATTTATATCAATCTCTTTGAGCTTGAAAAAATTAAAATCTATAACCCATTTCCAATGTATCTTATAGAAAAATTACAAGAGTGATAATTGCAGATGGTGACCCCCTAACAAAATTTTATTACAAAATGAGAAACACCTTATTTAACAAGCAATGCACTTTTCCTCGCAAATATATCTTGTCATCTTTAGTAGATGTATCAATAATGTATTCTAAAACTATACCCACAACTATAGGGAACTCCACCTACGCAACCAAATACTATTCTCAAATATATTAATTCCTTCATACTATTCTATAAATACAAAATGATATAAATAACCTTCAAGAGATATACAAAGGGTGTATTAGAATTTAATTCATGAACTACTAATAGCATAATAAATTAAACCTTTTGACCCCCATTCAATATTAGACCCATTTTCAAGGATTTCACTTATCATATGATCCAAGTTTCTCTAAAGAATGCTCTATAAATGAAACCTGAAACATTTGAAATCAAATGAGGGCTAAACACAGTTGAATTTGGATATACAATTCAATATGTTTACCTATGAAAATCTCAAAACTTTAATTGTTCTCTATTTTTGAATTTATTGCCAATTTTGTTCTCTATCTCCACATAGTCTAATTAGTGTTCACATTAGTAATAGAAATTGTTTCCACCTATAAAAATTGAGTTTTTGACAATTTCAATGTGTTGTCTTTGGGATTCTCTTTGTTACATTCAATGGGTTGGTGTTTGTATTCTTGTATCAACTTGGGTATGGCCTTCTTTTGTTGAGAATTTAAGTTGATGCAACAAAGTGGAAAATGTGTGCCTTCACATTTAGATAAGATTCCATTTAGGGTTGCTATTGAAAGATCCTTCATGATTCAATCTTTATTTTTGGTGATAATAAACTTTACTGTTGATGTTTTTTTGTATGTTATTTTCTATTTATTTAATGGTTAGTGTATTTTCCTTAACTTGTATAGTTTTGAGAAATTTTCACTTGCATTTTATTGATGATCAAATGGTGCCATAACATTATAATGTTATGAGGTAACCACTCTCAAGTGACTGCACTAATACTCTAAATAAAGCAATTACTAACCCCCAAAGGTCAAATTGATAGTTCCTTGATGTTGAGATCGTTAGGAAAAATAAAATAATCATTGCAATTTTGAGTTAGAGAGGGCGACAGAGGTTGGTTTGGTTTGAATGCATGTTTTTGATAAGAAATATTGTAGTAGGATTTTTAAATATTGCCTACATTTATTGTGGAAGCTTTTAGGGATTCTCGTCCTTATAGTGGTTAGTGCTTTTAATGGCATCCAAGTCTCTCTGGTTGATACACAGTGAACTATTTGATAAAATGCTTTGGCAAACATAAATGAAAAATGTGGTAGCATAGTCAAGGCAGTGAACTATTTGAAAAAATGCCTCAAACAAATGTGGTCTCATGGATTGCCATGACAAGCAAATGCAATTGGTAGCTACTCCTAGTTATTAGTTATGCAATGTGAAGTAACTACATAGTTCTACTTAGGTTGACTTTGTAAAAAAAATATGTTGTAGTTTAAATTTTGTCATCTATTAGCATCTACTTATTAGTTATGCAATGTGAAGTAATGCTTTGAGTTTGAAAGATGTGCAATGCAATGTAATGGAAAACATTGGGTGTTTATAAAACTGCAACCCACATCACAACATACCCAAGCCCTTATGGTTTTTAAGCCCATATATGTAGGTGTGCAACACTACAAATAGCAAGAACACCAATTTCTTGCCATTATCGACAATAATGAATAAAATTGTTGAAAGTGGTGAAGCACAAAGTGTTAATGGTTGTTGGAAAACACTAGGTGTTTATAAAATGATGCCCTTCATTACATTCCTACAGTCTAAATAACAAAAGCTTTTTAAGACATTCATACTGTTTCATAAAATTCTAGGATGCAAAACACTAGGTTTTACGAAACCTGCATCCCACTTAATGTTTGAAAACCCTTTACAAACAACCCAATTAATGTTTGAAAACTTTTTACAAACAACAACACACATAATGTTTTAAAACAGGCTTTACAACTAACAACCCAATCAGTTAGAAATCCCTCACCTCACTTTGGTTGTTTTTTGTCTCCCCCACTTGCAACTCCGCCCCCTGCTCTCCAACCTTTCGCTTCCAACCTATAGAATGAAAAATCTAACAATGCACAATGTTAATGGTTGTTGGAAAACACTGAGTGTTTACAAAACAGTGTCTTTCGTTATATTCCTATGATCTAAATAACAAAAGCTTTTCAAGACATTCATACTGTTTTGTAAAATTCTAGGTTGCAAAACACTAGGTTTTACGAAAAAATGCAACCCACTTAATGTTTGAAAACCTTTACAGACAACAAACCACATAATGTTTTAAAACCCTTTAGAATTGACAACCTAAAAGGTTACAAACACCTCACCTCACTTCTGTTGGTTTTTCATCTCCCCCACCTGCAACTTTGCCTCTTGCTCTCCAAGCTTTCGCTTTCAACCTGTAGAATGAAAAAGCCGACAACACAAAGTGTTAATGGTTGTTGGAAAACACTGGGTGTTTATAAAACGATGCATTTCATTACATTCCTACGGTCTAAATAACAAAAGCTTTTCAAGACATTCATACTATTTTCTAAAATTCCAGGTTGCAAAACACTAAGTTTTATGAAACCTGCAACCCACATGATGTTTCAAAATACTTTAAAAACAACAACCCACATAATGTTTTCAAACTCTTTACAAGTAATAACTCAATCGGTTACAAACCCCTCACCTCAATTCGGTTGGTCATCTCCCCACCTACAACTCCACCCCTTGCTTTCCAACCTTTCGCTTTCAACCTACAAAATGAGAAAACCCACAACACAACATGTCTTAATCATGTCAACTCCCCTTCCCACCCACGATGAATGGATAGCTTCTCACGCAAGGCAAAAACGTCAGCATAATTTGAAGCAGCAAGAAAAACAAGCTGATGTTGTTGTTATCTCCTCGCTTTCCTCGCCGTAACGTTTCCTCTTGTCCGCCAGTTTCATCACTTTTATCATCCGTTTGACAGGCCCCTTACTATGCCATCTCATCATGTTATATATGTTTATATGTAGTTATGAATATTTTTATGTGTTTTTGTATGTACATAGGTGTATTTTGTCGGGAGATTAGCTGCATCCATTTTAAACTCTCTCGAATTACAAAATATAAGTAATGCTCTCTTCATAATTGATCAAATTTTAAATTGTATAAAATCTTAAAAGATCCTTCATTTTGTCCTTTCTGAATGATTGAATCAGTCATGTTGAATAAGTAAATTAACTCTAAAATTATAAAATTGTAATTGAATGTCAACTTCTTTGATTACGAAATACGCTCTTAATAACTTTAATTTGTACATTAAAAAACATCACTTAAACATTAAACATTTGAAAACTTACGAATCTTTAATAATAAAAAAAAAAATATGGTCCAATAAATAAAGACCTATTTGCCGTAAGAATCAGGTCAGATTATTAAAGTCTCTGATTTTCCTGTGAAAGGTACGCTGTCGCGGATTCCAAATTTCTTTTATTGTCGTGCAACAATGGGCAAGAACTTTAATCTTTACTTTTACTTTCTTCAGAGATTGGACACAAGTCAAGTTTAGCAGGCAGGAAAACAACGGGTAACTGTAAAAATTGTACAGGAATCAAGAAAGTGGATAAAAAACAACTGCTCACATGAATGAGGTCAGTCTGCAACAGCTACTGCGTACCCACCATAAACCAAAACAGTACGTTTGAAAGTATAATTGTATCACTTTCTGACATCTCATTGCAGAAAACTTGTTGAAAATTTTGTCTCAAGGACAAAACATTGAAGAATTCAATATTTGTCTTCTATCATAAATTTTGGAATCCGGGAAGAAAAGATGATGTTACAGAAGCATTTGGTACGAAGTTGGAGTTCGTGGAAATATCGTCTCTCTGAGTAAGCTTTGCTTTCGAGTGCGAGGGAGACTTTTTTTTTTTATTGAATCAAATGTAAAATAATACATTTTTTTTTCGGTCCCATTTATATTTAGTGGGGTTCAATTCTTATAAAGATTATTTTTTAATTTGATTTATTTGAATAATAAAGAAAGTTGGGCATGCTTACATATAATCGTAGAGAAATAGTTAAAAGAGGTTGTGATTAAAGTGGTAGGGTCATTTGGTTTGTATATTAGAGATTATGGTTTGAATCTCTTCAAGTGATTATCTTAGTGCTAGTAGGTGTGTTAAAGTGGCCGTTCCACTTTAATTGGTAGGTATGTGGTAGTTTCATGGATGACAATGATGGGGCACACTAGAGGAACATATAAGGAAGATAGTAGAGAAGAGTAGATGTTATATGACATTGATGGAGCACACTAGAGGAACATAGAAGGAAGATAGAAGAGAGGAGTAGGTGCTATATGACAATGGTGGGGCACGCTAGAGGAACATAGAAGGAAGATAGAAGAGAGGAGTAGATGCTATATGACAATGATGGGGCACACTAGAGGAACATAGAAGGAAGATAGAAGACAAGAGTAGATGCTATATGACAATGATGGGGTACACTAGAAGAACAAAGAAGGAAGATAGAAGAGAGGAGTAGATGTTATATGACAATGATGGGGATCACTAGAGGAACATAGAAGGAAGATAGAAGAGAGTAGATGCTATATGACAATGGTGGGGCACACTAGAGGAAAAAAGAATGAAGATGGAAGAGAGGAGTAGATGCTATATGACAATGAATATGGGGCACACTAGAGGAATATAGAAGGAAGATAGAAGAGAGGAGTAGATGCTATATGACAATGATGGGGCACACTAGAGGAACATAGAAGGAAGATAGAAGAGAGGAGTAGATGCTATATGACAATGAATATGGGGCACACTAGAGGAATATAGAAGGAAGATAGAAGAGAGGAGTAGATGCTATATGACAATAATCGGGCACACTAGAGGAACATAGAAGGAAGATAGAAGAGAAGTGTAGATGCTATATGACAATGAATATGGGGCACACTAGAGGAACATAGAAGGAAGATAGAAGAGAAAAGTAGATGCTATGTAGGAGTAGGAGGTGAGAAGAAGGTGAAGTGTTCAATCTAAAGTACACTGAAAGAATGCAAGGGAGAGAAAAAGGTCTAGTGTTTGTATTGGAGAAAAGTAAGAGGGAGATGGTGGAAAGAAAAAAGAAAATGGAGTGGATTCCTTGCAAGAGGGGACATGTGATAAGAAGTAGGAGGTGTGGACAAGCCAAAAGAGTGTAGGACCAATAGTTATGCATGATGAAGAACTAGTGGAGATGTTGGAGAAAAAACATGAAAGGAGATGACAATGATATCCTATTAGGTTGATTCGTAAGAAAGAAAAAACCTTGTTGATAGTATTATATGGTAAGTGGTATTTGGACTAGTAGAGTGATAGTTATAATCCCATTAATGTAAGGAGTGAAGGGCCTATTACCAAACCTCACTCAATAATCTTTAAAGAGAATTCTAAACAAATAAATAGCTTTACATGAATTAATTAAGGTTAATTAAATACATGTAACAAATGAAAGCACAATTAATCTTGAAATACTAGGTAAATCAAAGCTGAATTTGGAATTTGATAATTGAAACATTATTTTCAAAAATTAAATGTAAGAGGATATTATTAAAGATGCACCAAATCAATTCATCACTGCAATGCTTGCTATATATGCTCTTGTGTTGTCTTAGTGTTTGAGACCTTAGGTGTTTATGCCTTATAAGTCATTGATTAGTTTTAAATTTTGATTTTATCATATTTGTCGATGATGTTATTTTATATTGTCATTGAAGTGTATGGATTGTGTATTTTGGATGTTTGTGTGGGGACTTGTATATGTTTGGACTCATGTTGTGTTTTGGTATTGCTAACATACTTGTGATGATGTCTAGGTGGCCTACTATTCGATTGTATAGATTATGTGCTTAGATTTACATGCATGTGTGGATTTGTATATGCTTGGGTTCAATAGTGTTTCTACTTCACTATTTTTAATTATGATATGTGATTTTTCCTATGCCCACTGAGTTCATCATTATGATTATTTATTTTTCATTTGTATATTTGGATCATGGTAAAGTTAGATGATTTTTAGGTAGATGTAGATTTTGATATTATCTTTTTGGTGGCTACATATGTTTATTGTGCTTTGGTTATTTTATATTGGGCGACTATGCCTAATATTTTCCTTGAGTGTGCAAGCATAAGTTTCCCCACTGGTGATTAATTGGAGACAATTAACTTGGGTAAAAATTTTATGTTTTATTTCCTTGTCCTAATCAAGTTCAAACTACAATATGTATTTTATATAGCCCTACAAGCCTAAATCTAAATTGATCTTTAAACTCTTGAGTCATGTTAAGACTCATAATGGACTTGTGTATTTTCCAAGGTTATTTGACTCTTCTAATTAATTTTGTTTAATGATTTTTTATACTTTTTTGTGTGCTAGCGAAATGAATTTGTGTCAACAATATATTAAATTATTGTTTTGTGTGTCTTGCAATGTATTTAATGTCATTGTGTGGAAAATAATTATATGTTATTATTTTTACCCTAATAAGTATATTTTCTTATGTTTCCTTCATCAAAATAATTAAATCAAAATAGGTATGTGTTGTTGAAAGAATGTAAAAAGCTAATTTGTAATAAAATAGCTTGTACTATAAGTTTTATTTTGTGTGAAAGGAAAGTGAGCTATTTGAAATGGGGATTTTGGGATAAAGAAGGAAACCAACCATTTTGAGCATTGGAATGATTGCTACATGCCCTCCCATTTCCTTGCTCCTCATATCCTCTTGCTAGGTGTAAGTAATTGTTTTACCTAGGAATGGATTTTTGAGGTTATTGATTAAGAAAAGGGGAGGGGATAATTGCCCTCTTCTTTCCACCAATCACTCAAAAATTTCCTAGGAGTCCTAATCGGATTGACTATCAACCTCACAAGGTTAGTTAATTCACAATAAGGAGGACCTAGGAGGGGATTCTTTTTAGCTTTAAAGAGTTCACCACCAAGCAAATGCTTGGAAAAGACAAATAAGCATTCAACCTACAAAACCTGGTTATGCAAGCTAAATGATAGATTCCAATAATAAAAATATGCAACAGGGAGTTAGGATGTGTGTACTTGGGAAGTTTGGAGATGTTGCGAGGATTTCAAAAATGCAAAGAAGCTGTCAAAAACTACCAAGGAGGACAAAGACGCTCGTACTATTGTCTTAGTCTCGCTGCTATTTTTTAAGGTAGATGCATAATCTTCAAATGTTGAATCAGGATTTGAAGGAATATCTATAAAATATGCTTGGGAGGACTAAGACGCCCAAGGTGGCATATTAGTCCTGCTCTGAATTTCTGAAAACTCTAAATGTGGTCCTGAGCTCCAAGGTCTACACTTGCTTCTCCTTTGATCTTAGGTTCTGAAAATTTTAGATTCGGCTTGTAGGTGAGTTTCCGTGAAGATGACAACTTTGTAATGCAACTTTGCAACTTTGTAACTTTGCATTCCAAATGATCTTCAAGTCTTCAACCTAAATACGCAATCACAAATATGCAAGGAGGGAAAAACTTGTTGATTGTTAGTGAATAGGGGTTTGCATTGGTCAAACCCCTTGTTGGTAATTAAACCTTGAAATGAAATAAAGTAATGAAGGGAAATGATGAATGAACAACATGCAATGCTACAACTCACCAAACCCTTGTTGTAAAGTATGCAAACTTGTGTGAAATGGCTGCAATGGATATGGATCTTGAATCAAAGATATGGACTTGAATTGCTTGCTTGAATCAAAACCCTACATCACAAATGTTAGCACAACAACACACATGAAGCAAGAAGATCTTTGATATGATGCTTGAATCTTGATGATGGCTCCAAATGCTTGATAGAAATGCTCTTGAATTTTCTATTAGGAATGCTCTCATAAAAGACTTGGATTAGAATAAATGAATGAACCTTGTATTTATACTTATCTACAGCTTAATATCCAAAAATTACATCACACCAAGCTGGCATATGAATTCATTAAATAAAGGAGGCTAAATCCCGCTAGAATTTGAAATTAAATCCCAAAAATAAGCCAAGGAGAACTAAGATGCCCTAGGTGGCATCTTAGTCCTGTGGCTCGAATCTTGGGGCACAGACTCCAGAAAGGGACCTATTCAAGTGTTCTCAAAATCAGGGTCCCAAGACCTTTGGGGGACAAAGACGCCCTAGGTGGCATTTTAGTCTTGACCCAAAAATTAGGGACACAGATGAAATCATTAAATTATCATTTATGCATTGGAGAATGTCAGGATTAGCCAGAAAAATATAATTCATAGGGAATGTGAATGCAAAATAGGACCAATTAAGACATAAATAGGGATAAATAAAGCAAGTCTAGCCCAAACAAGTGTGAAAATGCAAGGGTATGCATTTTATTACACTACATTTAGCCCCCACTTTAGTGAGAGAATGAACTTGCTTCAAACTCACACTAAAGTAGCCAACCACACAATCAAGAGGGGTTCAAATGTACAAATGCTAGTAATATTTAGGATGGCAATAATCAAGAGGGTGGCTCAGCCCCCAAGATCAATATCCTATGGAAACCCAACATAATCACAGAGGAACACACTTGCAGGTGATATATGAAGCCATAATCAAATTGCAAACATACACCATCAAAGATAGGAAAAATAAAGGGAAAAAGGAAAAGGAAAAAGGAAGACTACAACGGATCAAGCTTCGACTGGCCGTCCAACACAGTGGACCGGGTCTAGGATGTTTGTCCAAAAAGGTTTACAAGTGGAACACACTATCCACTATGCAATTAAAATGCACACTCACAAGGGCTAGTCAAGCTAGGTGTCCCCTAGGTGAGCCCTAGGGGACCATATCAAATCCATACCTCCATGAATTTAATAAGGTACAAAAATGCATGCTCATAAGGGCTAGTGAAGCTAATTGTTCACTAGGTGAGCCCTAGGGGACCATATCAAAGACATACCTCCGTGACTTTAATAAGGTACAAAATGCATTCTCACAAGGGATAGTGAAGCTATTTGTTAACTAGATGAGCCCTAGGGGACCATATCAAAGCCATACCTCCATGACTTTAATAAGATACAAAAATGCATGTTCACAAGGGCTAGTGAAGCTAGTTGTTCACTAGGTGAGCCCCAGGGGACCATATCAAAGCTATACCTCCATGACTTTAATAAGGTACAAAAAAGAATGCTCACAAGGGCTAGTAAAACTATTTGTTCACTAGGTGAGCCCCAGGGGACCATATCAAATCCATACCTCCATGACTTTAATAAGGTACAAAAAAGAAAAATGCAATAAGAAAGAGGGATTCTCAAAGGGATTTTTCTTAATTCATGCGAGGTCTTAATCTTAGGGGACATCGTTCCTAATGTCTCCAAGAGAGGACCAATAAAGGGATAAATATTCACAACTTAGGAAGTGCAGTCTATCGCATCACCACTAAGAAGAGATCAAGCTCTTGAAGGACATTACTTCCAATGTCACCACAAAGAGGAAAAACACATTGCACATGAAATAAGGAAATCACATCAAGGAACATGAAAAACACAAATGAAATCATGTCAAAATAATGCCAATGTATGCCCCCACTTTAAAGAAATTGCTAACACCATGTTGTGAGCAATTACTTTAAAGTAGCGAAAAATGAAAAAGAAAGAGAAAAAGGGAAAGAAAGGGTTGCCCCCTAGAAACACATAAGGGATCTATGGATTTAGGGTCAGTATCTCTCTTTGTTGTAATGATATCGGAGAGCTCATAACTTTCATCATTCCCCAAATACACATAGAATTGGAAGAATGACACAAAAAGAGCAAGACAAATGAAAAACTTTTTGGGTCAACATGGAAGAGACATAAGGTGTCTCGACGCCTTGCATCATCCCCAAAAGGAAAACACAAGACAAAAATGAAAATGAAAAGAAAAGATAAGGAAAAATATTTTGGGTCAACATGGAAGAGACATAGGGTGTCTTGACGCCTTGCATCATCCCTAAAAGGAAAACACAAGACAAAAATGAAAATGAAAAGAAAAGATAAAAGCTTAACGAAAAGGAAAAAGTATACGACATATAGAAGAATGAAGGTACAAATAGAGGAATGCACATAGAGAGAGAGGAACATCAGACAAAACATCATGGGGGATCATGTTACACACATGCAATCAAAAGAAAAAAAGAAAACAAAAAGGAAAGAAAAAAGAAAAAGAAAAAGAAAAGATAAAAGACTAGTAAAGCAAATGTGAGTCAACCATCCAGCAGGTCATCCACATCCTAGGACCTTGTTCAGTATATGTAGAATACAAATCACTAACAAGAGGAACAACATCAAGTGTTGTACTAGGAGAATCACTAGGTTCAACACATGGTGAATTACTCATCTTAGGAGCATCATCTTGGTTGTTTTCATTTAGGCTCATGGGAGAGGAAAATAACAAATTCAACTCATTATGCACTTCCTCATCGATTTTAGTTGTTTCCTCATCGTCATACAAGTTAACCACAATAGGAGGATGAATGATAATATCCATGGAAGGTTCTAGTCCTTGTTGTGTTGGAGACATAGAATTTACCAACTCTGGTAAGAGAGGAGGCTCATCGTTTATTGCTTCTGTCAAGTTCGGGTTTTGATTTTCAATGTTGTTCTTATTTTTCATCTTTCGAGCAATAACACGATGCCTATGCCTACCTCTCTATCATTTTTGTTCCTTTAATTATGGTTTTTCAAGTTGTGTTTGTGTAGGAGTGGGTTTTTCAACCATAGGTTCCTTTTCTTCTTGTGAAGGAAGAATGAAGAAACCACAGAAGGTTCTTCAACCACTTTCTCTTTGGATTTATAAATTTTCTTAGGAGGCAAATTAGGACTTGTTTGGTTTTCTCTAGGTCTCTTGTAGGAAATAGGTAAAGGAATGTTCATGGATGGATCTTGGTTTGTTGGAGGGGCTTTAAGTTCAACATTGTTGTCTTTCGGTGGCAGAGGTTCAAGTATGGGTAGAGGTTTGATCATGGGTGGAGGAAAGTTCTCAAGGGATAATCTAGCTATTTATTTTTCTTTGAACTTTTGGTAGGAAAGAAAAAGGAAGTCTTCACAGGGTCTTATAGGTTCCATAGACTCAGGCAAAAAATAATCTAAGGAAAAATATCCACAAGAAGATGGGGGTCTAAAGCCACTATGGTTCACAATAAATATTTCATTGTTGACTAGAAACTTTAAGAACTTATGGAAAACGGATGGGACCGCCTTCATGGATTTGAGACATTTTTAACCCAACTTCACACAAAATTGATCTGAATTAGAGATGATAGAGAAAGATACATTTGATTTATTTGGTCCTACTTGTAAAGGGAGTGTGATTGAGCCCATCATAACACAAGCAAAACCATTATGTGTTTTAATCCATGCTTTCGGTTTATTATATCTATCTTGAGTAATTTCATGCACATATAAGAGTTCTTATGTGATCACATTCTATCCACATATGAGATCAATTAAAATCCCAGTAGTGGACCTGTTATTAATTATGTCGGCTATGTAGAGAGGACCATCAGGTGCATGGTCGATTGGTTCTTCTAAAGAGAAAGTAATTTCAATGGGAATTATGGTTTGTTGTTTACGAGGTTTGATGTCAATCACTCCTATCATTGTAAAAATAGGAATTTGTTTAGTAGTATCCATAGGACTCTGTTCATCATCATCCATAGGATTTTCTTCGTGATTGTTTGTATTCTCACCATCTGTGTCAACATTCATTATGTTGGGCTTAGTTTCACTAGCCTTAGCATATGAAATATTATGGTTGGGCATGGGATTGGTAAAGATTTACAAGTTTTCATTGGGAGGAGCTATAGACTTATTACCTTTGTCATTCACACCTCCAATTTGGATATGATTACAATCAATGAGGTCTTGCACAATATGTTTAAGACACTTACACTGTTCCATATCATGTCCTTTTTGTTGGTGATAAGAACAATAGGCATTGTGTCTAAAGCTCAAGGGTAACGACTTTCTAGGGTCAAGGGGTCAAACGAGAGGTAGGGTAAGCATGTTTTTGTTTAATAGTTGGGTCATACTATTGTGAAGTTTGTCAGGTAAGGGTGTAAATTGTCTTTGCGGATCCCCAAAAATGTAAGGATTACTCTTCTTTATATTAGCTACTTGGGTATCAATTGGTTGGGTAGGTTGGGAGGTAGAATTTAGTTGAAGAAAGATTTTATTTTTTCTTCTGAAAGGTTGGTAGATGTTTTGGTTTGGAGATTCAAACTTCTCAGGATGGTTAGAGGTGTTTTTCAATTCACTACTACCTACAAAATTTTGATAATCTTGAAGGGTAATGCACAAATGCATGAAGGAAGGGAATTTCATCATGGTAAGCTTATCTCTTATTTTACTTTGTAAATTTTCTATGAACATCTTTTGAAGGTGGGAATCAAGATTCTTCACATGTATTTGGGAATAAAGTGACTAGTAGCGTGAAATAAAGTCAGTGAATTTTTCATCCTCATTTTGCTTACATCTCATCAAATCAACTAATGTCATTTTAGGAACCATATGTAATTGAAAATGGTTAATAAAGGCCTCAAAAAGTTCATTGAATGAACGAATTGAATTATTCGGTAATGCAAATAACCAATCCAAGGAAATGTCTTTCAAAGATTGGGGAAAAAGTTTAGCCAAAAGTTTGTCCTCAAGGATAAAGTCACTACACAAAGAACTAAAGGCATTAACATGATTAACAAGATCCCCCTTTCCTCCCTTTTTCTCAAATCTAGGGATATTTATACCTTGTGGCACTAGAGTTCTCAATATCTCCAAGGATAGTGGGTTACTTTTGACATAGTATGAAGGTGAACCATTTTGATTTTGATTTATGGTGGAAACTTTACGTTGAATGGATGAAACGCTTTGTAAAATGTGGTTAATGATATGATCATTGCTTGTGATTTGTGATGGAGATGAATATGGTGGTGGTGTGTATGTGTTGAAAGGACTAGTGAATGGATTTCTTATAGGAGGAGATAAAATATTAGATGCCATATAAGTATAAGGATCACTAGTGGAAATATTTGAGGTAGGAAGGATATTGCTAGTTGGTTGCATTGTTGTGGTCACTTGAGGATTGGTATATGTGGGAATTGAGGTTATGGTCTGAAGAGGGAGGAGTTTTGTTTCCTCCTTGGCTTTGCACATTATTTGAATCTTGAGCACCATTAGTGGTGGAAGGAAGATGATTTCCAAAGATTTGAGCTAGGTTACTCACAACTTCTAGTCCTTCATCACTTTCCATCATGCGGTGAATACTATCTATGGAAAGTATAACAGTGTTGGAAATGTTTTCAGTACTCACACTATTTTATAAATGAGCTAGATCTTCATGCATTTTCATTATGTTTTCTTGAGGGATATAGTTAACCATTGTTTTAACACTTGTCATAGCACTTGTAGGTAAGGTAGGTATAGAAAAAGAGGTATCAAAGGTATGGTCCATACCTAGTGAACTAATACCAATACCGGAAGTAAGAGAGGTTGATAACCCAGGATCCACAACAAATGTTTTATCGTGGGATTCCATGAGTCTCACACTTCATCTAACCACAGTATTAGTAGTAGGACACCAAGTACAACAACTTATACAAGGGATAAACTACAGAAAGTGCAATGAACACAATATCCTATGCTTGCAATTGCACTTGAAATGAAAGAAATTGGAATAACAACAATTTTGTAAACTGAAACACAAAACTGAAGGCAACCAACAAAAGCACAGGAAGGAAATTTTAGAGCCTGAAAAGTAGAAAATAAAACTCAACAGGAACTAAGATGCTAGTAAGGGTGTCTTGGTCCTACTGGTGAAATTCTAAAGTTCTAGGGAATGAAATAGGCAACAAACATCAAAGAAATGATTTTGAGCCAGAAACCCTGAGAGGGACTAAGACACCAGGAAGGGCGTTTTAGTCTTGATAGAGGTTTTTCTTAGAAAAACAAAAAATTCAAGGTTTTATGCAGTGTTGACAAATTGCCTATTCAGGATGTTGATGTTTAGAAATAGAAAATTATGCTAATGAATGCAAGGAAAAGTAACTAGTAACAAGTAGTTGAATGCAATTTTTTCAAATTTGAATGCAATAAGAATGTTTCTAAATGCAATTAATATGATGAATAATGCACTTTTCAGTTTTTGAATGAAGTGAAATGATGCAAGAAAGAAAAAGTGCAACCTATATGCTCTTTCACTAATTCAAATGCAAGAAACCCTAGATGCAATTTCACTAATGCAAGATGTAATGCAAGTATGAATGTAATCTAGATCTTATTACTTTAATGGACTCCAAATCAAAAAATGAATGCTCACCAAGGTCAGGTTCACTAAAATGATTAATAAGAAAAGGGGAGGGGATAATTGTTCTCTTCTTTCCACAAATCGCTCAAAAATGTCCTAGTAGTTCTAATCGAATTGACTATCAACCTCACAAGGTGAGTCAATTCACAATAAGGAGGACCTAGGAGGGGGTTCTTTTTAGCTTTAAAGGGTTCACCACCAACCAAATTCTTGGAAAATAAAAATAAGTATTCAACCTACAAAACTTGGTTATGCAAGCTAAATGAGAGATGCAAATAATGAAAATATGCAACAGGGAATTAGGATGTGTGTACCTAGGAAGTCTGAAGATGTGAGGATTCCAAAAATGTAAAGAAGATATCAAAAAGTGCTAGGGAGGACAAAGACACCCTTACTGTTGTCTTAGTCTTGCTACTATTTTTTAGGGCAGATGCAGAATCTTCGGATGCCAGATTAGGATCTAAAGGAATCTCTACAAAATATGCTTGGGAGGACTAAGATGCTGAAGGTGGTGTACTAGTCCCACTTTGAGTTTTTGAAAACTTTGAATGTAGTCTCGAGCTCCAAGGTTTTCACTTTCTTCTCCTCTAATCTCAAGTTTTGAAAAGTTCAAATTCGGCCTATACATGAGTTTACGTGAAGATGACAACTTTACGATGAAACTTTGCAACTTTGCAACTTTTCACTCCAAATGGTCTTCAATTCTTCAACCTAAATCTGCAATCACAAATATGCAAGGAGGGAAAAACTTGTTGATTGCTAGTGAATGGGGGTTTACCTTGGTCAAACCCCTTGTTGGTAATTAAACCTTGAAATGAAATAAAGTAATGAAGGGAAATGATGAATGAAAAACATGCAATGCTACAACTCACCAAACCCTTGTTGTAAAGTCTACAAACTTGTGTGAAATGGTTGCAATGGATATGGATCTTGAATCAAAGATATGGACTTGAATTGCTTGCTTGAATCAAAACCCTACATCACAAATGTTAGCACAACACACATGTGATGCAAGGAGATCTTTGATACGATGCTTGAATCTTGATGATGGCTCCAAATTCTTGATAGAAATGCTCTTGAATGCTCTTGTGAACTCAATTTTCTATTAGAAATGCTCTCACAAAAGAATTGGATTAGAATGAATGAATGAACCTTGTATTTATACTTATCTATGCTTAATATCCCAAAATTACATCACACCAAGCCAACATATGAATTCATTAAATAAAGAAGGCTAAATCTTGCCAGAATTTGAGATTAAATCCCAAAAATAAGCCAAGGAGGACTAAGATGCCCTAGGTGGCATCTTAGTCTTGAGGCTCAAATATTGGGGCACAAACTCCAAAAAGGGACCTATTCAGGTGCTCTCAAAATTAGGGTCCTAAAACCTTTGGGGGACAAAGATTCCCTAGGTGGCATTTTAGTCCCGATGCAAAAATCAGGGACACAGGTGAAATCATTAAATTACCATTTATGCATTGGATAATGTCGGGATTAGCCAGAAAAATATAATTCATAGGGCATGTGAATGAAAAATAGGACCAATTAAGACATAAATAGGGATAAATAAAGCAAGGCGGGCCCAAACAAGTGTGAAAATGTAAGGGTATGCATTTTACTACACTACAATTATATATTTGGTTCTTGTATTTCATCCTTCTCTTATTAGCCATTGGATTTTATGGGATCACATAATCTCCTATTTCTTCCTCTACATATTACAGGGATCCCAGTAAGGCATGTCCAAAAGATGATTTCTTGTTACCTAGTATTGATGTCATAGTTGATTTAACAACAAGACATGAGATACTCTCACTAATGGATGGATTTTTAAGATATAATCAAATAAGGATAGTTGATAAAGATTAACATAAAATCACTTTCATAGCCCCTTGGGGTATGTTTTGTTATCAAGTAGTGTCCTTTGGACTTAAAAATGTGGGGACAACATATCAAAGAACTATGACTATGATCTCCATGACTTGCTTCATGAAATGTTCAGTGGAGGACTACATTGATGAACTTATAGGGAAGTCTGAAATAATAAATGAGAATATACAAGTATTAGAATACATCTTTGATCTCTTGGAGAAATATCAATTATTCCTAAATTTAAAGAAATATGTGTTGAGTGTCACCTCTAGAAATCTCATGTTATTTGTTGTATCACAACGAGGTACTGAGGATGATCTAGTTAAAGTGAAATCCATAACTATCATGCCTCCACTAATAAATATCAACAAATTATGTAGTCTCTAAGGTAAGTTACAAGAAAATAGGAGTTTCATAGTACAACTCATTGATAAATTTTAGCCATTCTCTCACCTACTTTGTAAAAATAAATAATTTAAATGGGTAATAATTGTTAGTAGGCCTTCCAAAAACTTAAATAGTATTTGGTATCACCTCTGGTTCTCATACCTCCAAATCCAAATAAGCCCCCTTTGTTATATCTTTTATCTACATCAGTCACACTAAGGGCATTACTTTCACAAGATGATGATGATAGAAAAGAGAGGGCTATTTACTACATTAGTCATACTTTAGTGGGTTATGAGATAAAAAATACTACCATAGAATGAGAATGCCTTGTATTCATCTTTTTCTCTTAGAAAATTAGGCTCTACATGCTCAATCATAAAATTGAGCTCATATAAAAAATTGATCCACTTAAGTACCTTTTGTCAAAGTCCACTCGCATTGGTTGCATGGAAAATGGGTGATGAATCTTTGTGAGTTTGATATTGAATATATAGACAAAAAATCAGTCAAAGGACAAGTGGTAGTATATCAACTTTAAAAATTACCTTTAAAGGATGAACAACCACTTTTCACTGAATTCCCAGATGAAGCTATCTTCGTAGTCATTGTGGACACCAAAAAAGTAACCCTTCTACTTTTTATGACTTGTTTGGGCCCTCCTTGTGATTTTGGATTGATATTGCCTTGATTTAATGTTGTAATGTGGATAACACATTCACATTAGGTCTTGGGCCCTTGTAAACTGAATAAAATACATGCCTTGTAAAGGTGTTGTAAACCACTTTCACACTTTTCTAGACTTTTATTAAGCATTTAAGTCTAATGGACATATTTTTCCCTTAATTCAATATTGTAAAATGTATTTAATTATATTTTCACATTAATCTAGAAGGCTTGTAAATTAAAACTGATTTTACTCTAGTGTTGTAATGTGCTTTACACATTCACATTGGATCTTGTGCCTTTATAGGCTATGTGGACCTCATTTTAATATTGTAGAGTGTATTTAATCACACTTTCACATTTAAATTTGTGTCCTTAGCCCTAATTACCCTTTATATCATCATTAATAGGCTCCTATGACCCTATATTGTGCATCTCAAGGCTTATTTTGATCAAAGACCTCACAAAATCAACATATAAACCTAATAATTTCTTCACTCCTCGACATCCCAGCTGGCAAAAGAGCCCATGTGGGACCCATTCGCCACTTTGGGTGAATGAGTCCCATCCAAGTGGGACCCATTCACCTAGGATGGAAAATGAGTCCCATTTGAGCTATTTTCAAGGTTTGGGCGAGAAAAAATTGGTTTTAAGTTTAATTTTCTTCAATGTCGGCCTTGGGGATCAAATTAATGACCATTTGAGTGGATTTCCTATATAATTGATCCCTCAAACCATTATTTCATTTATTCATCATGCATTCAAGTCAAGCAAGCTAGAGTTAGGTATTTTAAGTCTTCACAAGGTCATCAAGATAGCAATCAAGATCATTTTTCAAACATTCAAGGGAAGATTCTCCATCCATTGTTGCAAAAATTCAAGATCCATCATCATGGAAAGTTTCTAATTCCATTATTTCATGTTCATTCTCCATATTATTTCTTCATTTGGTTTAATTACCTAAATGGGGTTTGACCAACTATTCTCTAATAATCAACATTTCTCTCTTCTTTCTTTGTGTGATTCTAGATCTAGGTTCTTTGAAGGATTGGAGATCATTGAAAAATAGGTTGCAAAATTGTTGAAGTCATCTCCCTATTGGAAAGGTCAAAATCCTCACAAAAATTCATTTACAGTGTCAAAAATTAGGGTCTCAGATTCAGACACCTGGAGGTACAAAAAGAGCAGACCGAGAGCTACATATTCCACTTTTGAGTTTTCAAAAAAGTTAAAGTGGACTCATTCTCCATTAGTGGTGAATGAGTTCCACTATACCTTTTTTTCAGAGATTTCTATAGATTCAGATACCCATTTGCCTGAAACAGGCTCTAGTACAGTTTTCCAAATCTGGGACTGATTCACCTAGAATGGCGAATGAGTCCCAGTAGGTAAAAATTTTAGAATCAACAACATTTCCAATCTTCATTCCAACCTCTACAAGTTTCTAGGTCCACACCTTTCACACCTTTACTTTTCTATTCTACTTTATTTGCATTTCTAGGCATTCTTGCATTTCACACTATGTTTTCAAACATCTTGCATTTTCAAAGTTTTGCATTAGTGGTAAACCCTTTTATTAGCTTTTAGTCTTTAGGACAATCCCCTTTGATAGATTTCAACCTCTTTTTCATTGAAATCTCAAGGGTTTGTTCTTCAATGTGAGCTTTGTGAAATTGGATCCCTCTTCCTTCATTCCCTTTTTAATGTGGATAAAGGAAGTTGTGCATTCCATTTCCATTGTTCACATTTTGGTGAACCTGACAATGAAAATCACAATCCAAACATGACTGAAGCAATGCATGATAAGCTTCCTTCCCACATGCCAAAAATTGATCCAATACAACAATCACAAGAGTCGCTCTCTTCAACGGATATTATTATTCATCCTCCTGTTGTGATTAACTAGATGACAATGAGGAAACAACTAAAATTGACAAAGAGGTACATAATGAATTAACCACATATTTTTCCTCGTCTATGAGTTTAATTTATACATCTCCTATACAGAGTGATGAAGTTGGTACTTCACCTAGTTCAACACTTGCCCTTGTCCCTTTAGCTAGTTGTTTGCCTTCAAAATCCAATGAACATGATTGGGAGGTAGATTACTTGCTTGACAACTGACTTGCATTTTCCTTACTAGTCTTTTTTATTTTCTTTTTCTTTTTCTTTTGCATGTGTGTAATGTGATTCCTCATGATATTATGTTTGATGTTCTCTCTCTTTATGAAATTCCCCTATTTGTACCTTCATTCTTCTCTATGTCATGCATCTCTTTCACTTTTTTTATCTTGTGCTTTTGTTTTATGTCTTCCTTTTGGGGATAAATCAAGGCATTGAGAGATTCATGTCTCCTTCATGTTGAACCAAAAGGATTTTCTTTTTCTTTTCCTTTTATTTTGTCTGTTTCTTGTGTTCTCCTTTTTGGGATGATGTAAGGAGTTGAGAAACCCTATGTCTCTTCCATGCTGACCCAAAAGGTTTTTCTTTGTTTTCACTCTCTTTGTGTCATTCTTCCAGTTCTATGTATTTGGGGGATGATGA
>VDFB02105785.1:578694240-578830819 GCA_007258455.2 Sequoia sempervirens
TTCATAGGTTCATAGCTGAGTCCTAAAACTTCAACTATTTTTTTAGGCATAACCTTGGTGTTAGCACCAGAAACAATCATAGCATTGTGCAATAATTTCTTCCCTATAATGAGAGTTAAGAAGAAGGGTTGGGGCTTTGACTTATCTCTAACTTCAGCAGGGGCTTCTATTGTGTTGTTCATAAGGAATTTAGTAGGAGATAGTTGGTCAACAGCCTTTGCATTAGCTAACTGCTCCATTGGCATTGCACTGATCTCTGCTTGAAGAGCCTTCTATAATAGTTTCTTCTACTCTATGATAGCTAGAATGTCCCATAGAGACACATTAGTGGATGAATAAATGTTCCACCACGTTAAAAGGTGGTGAACTTGGAGGTTTTTGCTCCTTTTCTCTCGTCATGATAATGTCCTTTTATGGCTGATATTGTGGCGGCGTAGTGGAAGTGTCAGGTATCTAATCAGAAGCACTTTTAGGTTGCGGACTGGATAGTTGCAGGGAAATTGAGTCACCATTAAATCTTCTCTTTGAGTGAGTGTTATAGTCGGATTGCACTTGCGACGTTTTGGATATGAACGTATCATTAAAAAACATCATTTCTTCTTCTTCCATCCATGAGAAGAGTGCATGATCAGGAGCGATGTTGGATTCTTGTTCTAGGAACATTCCTTGCATTTGCACAATAAGAACCATGCTCTCCATTTGTGGTGAGGCATATACATAACCTTTGTGGTCCGAAGTCACACCTTAGTAGCATTGTTCTGCCACCCTTTTTTGTAAATTTCCATGTGGACAATTCTAGGGCATGTGTGCATCACTGCAAGGGAATCACCACGGATTGATACCACCAATGAGGTTATTTTTTCCTACGATCAATTCCCTACTCGAGCTTGGTGAAGTGCTCATCGGCAGAGTAGGTACCGACACTATTTGGTTGGCTATCGGAGCTGGTGGATTGGTGCGGGAACCACCTTGGTACTAATTATGCTGATATGAAGACTGTCCGCCTTGATAATTTTGATCTAGGCAGGCTTCGGAGGCATTGATTTGTTTCACTTGAGGGTGGTTATGTCATTTTCCATAGTCCACAACATTTCCTTGAGATCACTCATTTCATCCTTGGGAGAATTGGATGTAGAGGCAACATTTTGTGGTGTTGTCGTATATGTGTACATTGACTGGGGAGGTGTGGGCACACTCATCGATGCGACTTCCTATGTGGGCATCGATATTTTAGGAAATATCAGCATGATGGGTTGTAGAGGCAACTTTCTGCAATTTATCAAATGATTCTCGGCTTTAACGGCGACACTATAAGCATATGGTAGACTAGCTCCTCCCAAAGACTTGATCATCATAGAAATGTTGAAGTTGATGGACTTCAGATAAAATATGAATGCCAACTCAGGAGTCAGGCATATAGCAACAGAGATCCTCTACCAGTTTGTGTGGAATCGGACATTGAAGTCTGTCATAGCCTCTTGGGGAGCTCATTTTATGATAGATAGTTGATGGTATAGCGAGGAGCAATTTCTATCATTTGAAAACCTCTCATAGAATGGATCTCCGAGCTCATCCCAGGTACGGATAGTGCTAGCTAAAAATGTTTGGTACCAATCCAGTGCTTTTCCCTTGAAGGATGTAGCGAGGAACCTCAGCGTTACATTCTGCGTGGTGATCCCATGCACCAAACACATGTCTACCACATCTTGCAAATGTTCTGCGGGTGTTCTTGAGCCATCTCCGGTAAACTAAGGTATAGCTTTCATAGCTAAGACTGGGATAGCAGCCCAGATAACAGGTGCTACCGGAGCTACTAGGGGACTTCAGGTGTCCCATGCCATGTAGTTTTTGTTGGTAGATGGCAACATGGTTAGAGGAACGGGTGGAGGGAGCAGAATGGTTACCAACTGACTTGCAGCCTGCACTGTTCCTAGTGGCGGTACTAGTAAACTGGGGTTTTTTGTGGTTTGCGATCTAGTTATAGGTCGATGGCTCATACACCATTTTAAAGTGAAAATTCATTTAAGCTCTATCCCACCGGGTGTGCCAGAAAAAGAAACTATTGATACTAAAAGTTGACAAGGTAACAATACTTATGGGAAACTCAGTTTATGGGGGACCTTTTTGCACTAAACTGAGTGACCTCTAAATTTTTAAAGAAGCTGAATTCTTCTATAATGGGGTTTGGGAAGGGAAAAGGAAACAAATATATAAAAATAAAGTCTAAACTAAGGGGATGCGCCAAGACTTAAAAATAGGTATGATAAATCATAGATTTAAGGGCCTGATTGGTAATTGTGACGTTCTAGAAATGTAGAAACTGAAGATTAAAATATAGATAATCCATTCATTGACATAAAATAACAATGCATACATTCCTACTGCCAAGAAGAGTCATAAGACATGATCTAGACCAACAAACTTGCATTCAATTTATAGAAGCTCTTCAATGAAACATCTAGACAATAGCGGCATAATCTAAAGTTAATCAAATATCATAAAAGAATAGAAAGGACAAACAATTGGCACAACCTGAGAATCTTTGCAATAAAAATAACAATAATAAAGGCCTGGTCTCTTTCCTAAAATCAGTCTTCTTCTAAAAAATTCAGACCCTTCCCTCAAAATAGAGAGAAGTATATATAACTGAAAAGTACCACCGCCTTGGAGAGTAGTAATAGAAAAGATTTCACGATCTCTGGCAATGATGCATAATTGAGTATATATCTAGGTCATTGCAATAGAAAAGATTCGAAACCAAGCATCTGGTCATTCTAGGCTCAGGTGCATCCTCTGCAAATGATGGTGGTGGTCTAGGAAAGGTCAAGAAAGCAAGTGTCATCACCCCGTAAAGTAATTATGACACATAGCGGGCAGTCATAGAATTTGGTTCGCTTTATCCACCACCCAAATACAAAACCCGCCGAAGAGACACGTGGCATCATAGTGCAACCTATGTGAATCTTTATCTTTCACCATTGAAAACTTGTGCCAAGGTGACACGTGGTGCATGGGTGGAACTTTACTCAAAAGTGAAGGGAAGTGATCATTGATTGTGCACAGTGATGACACATGGAAGCATAGAGAGGATTCCTAAAATGCGAAGGAAAGGAAACTTTTGGGGAGCATAGAGTAGACATATGGAGGAGGTTGCGGATTTTGACAAAAAAGGCTGAGTGGCTTACTCGCGATGCGTGGACCGATACTTAGAGCAAAAATATACAAGGAAGGGAACTTGTTGAATATTTATTCACAAGTTGGAACAAAGTTATCTATTTCGTATTGTCCAACATCTCCATCAGAGATGGAAGACATGAGCAAAGTGCCTTACTAGATTGCAATTGGAAGTTTGATGTATGATGTGGTTTGTACTATACTAGAAATTGCTCAAGCAATGGGAGTTCTTTCTAGATACATGTCTAATCCTAGTAGAGTTCATTGAGATGTAGTTAAAAGAGTCTTTAGATATTTGTGGAGTACCTCAAATTATGCCTTATGTTATCATAGTAATATGATGAAAGATGAGATTTTCTTTGATATTCATGGTTATTTGGATTTAGACTGGGCAGGTGATGTTGATAGAAGAAAATCCACTAGTGCTTATGTTTTTACTTTATTTGGTGGTGCAATTAGTTGGATGAGTAAGGGATAAGCTCTTATTGCTTTGTCCACTACTAAAGTAGAGTATATGGCAGCTACTCATGCTTGTAAAGAAGCCATTTGGATTAAGAGACTGTGTTCAAATATTGGAATAAAACAAGGTGCAGTGACAATTTATTGTGACAGTCAGAGTGCGATGTGCCTAGTCAAGAACCCAACATTTCATGCCAAGACCAAGCACATTGATGTACAGTATCATTTTGTTAGAGATATGGTTGAAGATGGCAGGGTGAAGCTCGTTAAGGTAGAGACTTTGATGAATATTATTGATTCTCTAACTAAGCCTATGAGCACAAAGAAGTTCAAATGGTGTTCAAATACTATGGGCCTTTCAGCCCCTAGCAACTAAAGAGACAATGGTTACGCCTTCATGTTGCTCTTGCAAGGTGTTTGACAAGTGGGAGAGTTGGTGGGAAAATGTGTCTCAACCTTGAAATTATATATGGTTTATTATTTATAGGTGGAGACTAATCATGCAAATATTGTACACTCGTAGCAAGACGTGGGGTTCAAGGCATAACCCTAATTTTTTTTTTCGTTGACACGTCAAGGTTTTCTCGCTGACACGTCAAGGATTTTTCCCACTGACACGTCAAGGTTTTTTCGTTAACATGTCAAATGAAAAATGACCTTATAAAACCCTAATTCTAGAAGGTTCCAAAAAGCTTGTTAGAAGTAGCTAGGATGTATGTAGATGAGGGTGTATTCTAAGACTCTGATAGCGGTCATGTTGTCTCTTGATCTCTGGTAATATATTGAGCGGTTTTTGGAGTGTGAGGTTTTTCTCCCGAAAGGATTTTCCCCACATAAATCTTTGTGTTGTGCTATGCATGATATTCAAGTGTTTATTTTTGTTTAAGTTTTTGTAACTGTTAAAGATCTGTAAAGTTTTGCATTTTTTTCCTCTCAAGATTAGTGTAGGAAGTTGTTCCACTACCTTAACTTCCTTACATTGAATTTGTTAATCCAATTCAAATTGGTGCTTAGGCTTCTTTTAAAAGACTAGTTATAGAAATAGTGCATTTATATCAATCTCTTTGAGCTTGAAAAAATTAAAATCTATAACCCATTCCCAATGTCTCTTATAGAAAAATTAGAAAAGTGATAATTGCAGATGGTGACCCCCTAACAAAATTTTATTACAAAATGGGAAACACCTTATTTAACAAGTAATGCACTTTGGCTTGTAGATATATCTTGTCATCTTTAGTAGATGTATCAATAATATATTCTGAAACTATACCCACAACTATAGGGAACTCCACCTATGCAACCAAATACTATTCTCAAATATATTAATTCCTTCATACTATTCTATAAATACAAAATGATATAAATAACCTTCAAGAGATATACAAAGGGTGTATTAGAATTTAATTCATGAACTACTAATAGCATAATTAAACCTTTCGACCCCCATTCAATATTAGACCCATTTTCAAGGATTTCACTTATCATACGATCCAAATTTCTCTAAAGAGTGCTCTATAAATTAGACTTGAAACATCTGAAATCAAATGAGGGCTAAACACAGTTGAATTTGGATATACAATTCAATATGTTTACCTGTGAAAATCTCAAAACTTTAATTGTTCTCTATTTTTGAATTTATTGCCAATTTTGTTCTCTATCTCCACATAGTCTAATTAGTGTTCACATTAGTAATAGAAATTGTTTCCACCTATAAAAATTGAGTTTTTGAAAATTTCAGTGTGTTGTCTTTGGGATTCTCTTCGTTAAATTCAATGGGTTGGTGTTTGTATTCTTTTATCAACTTGGGTATGGCCTTCTTTTGTTGAGAATTTCAAGTGATGCAAAAGAAAATTTCAAGTGATGCAACAAAGTGGAAAATATGTGCCTTCACATTTAGATAAGATTCCATTTAGGGTTGCTATTGAAAGATCCTTCATGATGCAATCTTTATTTTTGGTGACAATAAACTTTATTGTTGGATTTTTTTGTATGCTATTTTCTATTTATTTAATGGTTAATATATTTTCCTTAACTTGTATAGTTTTGAGAAATTTTCACTTGCATTTTATTGATGATCAAATGGTGCCATAACATTATAATGTTATGAGGTAACCACTCTCAAGTGATTGCACTAATACTATAAATAAAGCAATTACTAACCCCCAAAGGTCAAATTGATAGTTCCTTGATGTTGAGATCATTAGGAAAAATAAAATAATCATTGCAATTTTGAGTTGGAGAGGGCGACAGAGGTTGGTTTGGTTTGAATGCATGTTTTTCTAAGCAATATTGTAGTAGGATTTTTAAATCTTACCTACATTTATTGTGGAAGCTTTTAGGGATTATCGTCCTTATAGTGGTTAGTGCTTTTAATGGCATCCAAGTCTCTCTAGTTGATACGCAGTGAACTATTTGATAAAATGCTTTGGCAAACATATGTGAAAAATGTGGTAGCATAGACAAGGCAGTGAACTGTTTGAAAAAATACCTCAAACAAATGTCATCTCATGGAATGCCATGACAAGCAAATACAATTGGTAGATGCTCCTAGTTATTAGTTATGCAATGTGAAGTAACTACATAGTTCTACTTAGGTTGACTTTGTAAAAAAACTATGTTGCAGTTTAATTTTTGTCATCTATTAGCATCTACTTATTAGTTATGCAATGTGAAGTAATGCTTTGAGTTTGAAAGATGTGCAATGCAATGTAATGGAAAACACTGGGTGTTTATAAAACTGCAACCCACATCACAACATACTCAAGCCCTTATGGTTTTTAAGCCCATATATGTAGGTGTGCAGCATTATAAATAGCAAGAACACCAATTTCTTGCCATTATCGACAATAATGAATAAAATTGTTGAAAGTGGTGAATCACAGAGTGCTAATGGTTGTTGGAAAACACTAGGTGTTAATAAAACGGTGCCCTTCATTACATTCCTACGGTTTAAATAACAAAAGCTTTTCAAGACATTCATACTATTTCTTAAAATTATAGGATGCAAAACATTGGGTTTTATGAAACCTGCATCCCACTTAATGTTTGAAAACCCTTTACAAACAACAACCCACTTAATGTTTGAAAACTCTTTACAAACAACAACACACATAATGTTTTAAAACCCTTTACAACTAACAACCCAATCGGTTAGAAACCCCTCACCTCACTTCAGTTGTTTTTTGTCTCCACCACCTGCAACTCTACCCCCTACTCTCCAACCTTTCACTTCCAACCTATAGAATGAAAAAGCTAACAACACATAGTGTTAATGGTTGTTGGAAAACACTAAGTGTTTACAAAACAGTGCCTTTCATTATATTCCTACGATCTAAATAACAAAAACTTTTCAAGACATTCATACTGTTTTGTAAAATTCTAGGCTGCAAAACACTGGGTTTTACGAAGTTACATGCAACCCACTTAATGTTTGTAAGCCTTTTACAAACAACAAACCACATAATGTTTTAAAACCCTTTAGAAGTAACAACCCAATCGGTTACAAACACCTCACCTCACTTCTGTTGGTTTTTCGTCTCCCCCACCTGCAACTCCGCCCCCTACTCTCCAACCTTTCGCTTTCAACCTGTAGAATGAAAAATCCAACAACACCGAGTGTTAATGGTTGTTGGAAAACAATGGGTGTTTATAAAATGATGCATTTCATTACATTCCTGTGGTCTAAATAACAAAAGCTTTTCAAGAAATTCATTCTGTTTTCTAAAATTTTAGGTTGTAAAACACTAAGTTTTACGAAACCTTCAACCCACTTAATGTTTTAAAATACTTTAAAAACAACAACCCACATAATGTTTTCAAACTCTTCACAAGTAATAATTCAATTGGTTACAAACCCCTCACCTCAATTCAGTTGGTCGTCTCCCCACCTAAACTCCACCCCTTGCTTTCCAACCTTTTGCTTTCAACCTACAGAATGAGAAAACCCACAACACGTCTTAATCATGTAAGCTCCCTTTCCCATCCACGGTGAATGGATAGCTTCTTGCGCAAGGCAAAAACGTCAACGTAATTTGAAGTAGCGAGAAAAACAAGATGATGTTGTTGTCTCCTCGCTTTCCTCACTGTAACGTTTCCTCCGGTCCACCAATTTCATCATTTTTATCATCCGTTTGACGGGCGCCTCACTATGCCATCTCATCATGTTATATATGTTTATATGTAATTATAAATGTTTTTATGTGTTTTTGTATGTACATAGGTGCATTTTGTCGGGAGATTAGCTGCATCCATTTTAAACTCTGTAAAATTACAAAATATAAGCAATGCTCTCTTCATAATTGATCAAATTTTAAATTGTATAAAATCTTAAAAGATCCCTCATTTTGTCCTTTCTGAATGTTGAATCAGTCATGTTGAATAAGTAAATTAGGTAACTTTAAAATTATAAAATTGTAATTGAATGTCAACTTCTTTGATTATGAAATACGCTCTAATAACTTTAATTTATAGATTTAACACATCACTTAACATTAAACATTTGGAAACTTACGAATATTTAATAATAATAATAAAAATATGGTCTAATAAATAAAGATCACTTCGCCGTAAGAATCAAGTCAGACTATTAATAGTCTCTGATTCTTCCTGTGAAAGGTCAGCTGACACGGTTCCAAATGTCCTTTATTGTCGTGCAAGAACTTTACTTTTATCTTTACTTTTACCAACTTTATTCAGAGATTGGACACAAGTCAAATTGAGCAGGCAGGAAAACAACGGGTAACTGTTAAAAATTGTACAGTAATGAAAGAAAGTAAGTAAAAAACAACAGGTCACATGAATGAGGTCAGTCTGCAACAGCTGCTACGTACCCACCATAAACCAAAACATATAAGGAAGATAGTAGAAGAGTAGATGCTATATGACAACGGTGGGGCACACTAGAGGAACATAGAGGAAGATAGAAAGAGAGAGAATTAGGTGCTATATGACAATGATGGGGCACACTAGGAAGACATAGAAGGAAGATAGTAGAAGAGTAGATGCTATATGACAATGATGGGGCACACTAGAGGAACATATAAGGAAGATAGTAGAGAAGAGTAGATGTTATATGACATTGATGGAGCACACTAGAGGAACATAGAAGGAAGATAGAAGAGAGGAGTAGGTGCTATATGACAATGGTGGGGCACGCTAGAGGAACATAGAAGGAAGATAGAAGAGAGGAGTAGATGCTATATGACAATGATGGGGCACACTAGAGGAACATAGAAGGAAGATAGAAGACAAGAGTAGATGCTATATGACAATGATGGGGTACACTAGAAGAACAAAGAAGGAAGATAGAAGAGAGGAGTAGATGTTATATGACAATGATGGGGATCACTAGAGGAACATAGAAGGAAGATAGAAGAGAGTAGATGCTATATGACAATGGTGGGGCACACTAGAGGAAAAAAGAATGAAGATGGAAGAGAGGAGTAGATGCTATATGACAATGAATATGGGGCACACTAGAGGAATATAGAAGGAAGATAGAAGAGAGGAGTAGATGCTATATGACAATGATGGGGCACACTAGAGGAACATTGAAGGAAGATAGAAGAGAGGAGTAGATGCTATATGACAATGAATATGGGGCACACTAGAGGAATATAGAAGGAAGATAGAAGAGAGGAGTAGATGCTATATGACAATAATCGGGCACACTAGAGGAACATAGAAGGAAGATAGAAGAGAAGTGTAGATGCTATATGACAATGAATATGGGGCACACTAGAGGAACATAGAAGGAAGATAGAAGAGAAAAGTAGATGCTATGTAGGAGTAGGAGGTGAGAAGAAGGTGAAGTGTTCAATCTAAAGTACACTGAAAGAATGCAAGGGAGAGAAAAAGGTCTAGTGTTTGTATTGGAGAAAAGTAAGAGGGAGATGGTGGAAAGAAAAAAGAAAATGGAGTGGATTCCTTGCAAGAGGGGACATGTGATAAGAAGTAGGAGGTGTGGACAAGCCAAAAGAGTGTAGGACCAATAGTTATGCATGATGAAGAACTAGTGGAGATGTTGGAGAAAAAACATGAAAGGAGATGACAATGATATCCTATTAGGTTGATTCGTAAGAAAGCAAAAACCTTGTTGATAGTATTATATGGTAAGTGGTATTTGGACTAGTAGAGTGATAGTTATAATCCCATTAATGTAAGGAGTGAAGGGCCTATTACCAAACCTCACTCAATAATCTTTAAAGAGAATTCTAAACAAATAAATAGCTTTACATGAATTAATTAAGGTTAATTAAATACATGTAACAAATGAAAGCACAATTAATCTTGAAATACTAGGTAAATCAAAGCTGAATTTGGAATTTGATAATTGAAACATTATTTTCAAAAATTAAATGTAAGAGGATATTATTAAAGATGCACCAAATCAATTCATCACTGCAATGCTTGCTATATATGCTCTTGTGTTGTCTTAGTGTTTGAGACCTTAGGTGTTTATGCCTTATAAGTCATTGATTAGTTTTAAATTTTGATTTTATCATATTTGTCGATGATGTTATTTTATATTGTCATTGAAGTGTATGGATTGTGTATTTTGGATGTTTGTGTGGGGACTTGTATATGTTTGGACTCATGTTGTGTTTTGGTATTGCTAACATACTTGTGATGATGTCTAGGTGGCCTACTATTCGATTGTATAGATTATGTGCTTAGATTTACATGCATGTGTGGATTTGTATATGCTTGGGTTCAATAGTGTTTCTACTTCACTATTTTTAATTATGATATGTGATTTTTCCTATGCCCACTGAGTTCATCATTATGATTATTTATTTTTCATTTGTATATTTGGATCATGGTAAAGTTAGATGATTTTTAGGTAGATGTAGATTTTGATATTATCTTTTTGGTGGCTACATATGTTTATTGTGCTTTGGTTATTTTATATTGGGCGACTATGCCTAATATTTTCCTTGAGTGTGCAAGCATAAGTTTCCCCACTGGTGATTAATTGGAGACAATTAACTTGGGTAAAAATTTTATGTTTTATTTCCTTGTCCTAATCAAGTTCAAACTACAATATGCATTTTATATAGCCCTACAAGCCTAAATCTAAATTGATCTTTAAACTCTTGAGTCATGTTAAGACTCATAATGGACTTGTGTATTTTCCAAGGTTATTTGACTCTTCTAATTAATTTTGTTTAATGATTTTTTATACTTTTTTGTGTGCTAGCGAAATGAATTTGTGTCAACAATATATTAAATTATTGTTTTGTGTGTCTTGCAATGTATTTAATGTCATTGTGTGGAAAATAATTAAATGTTATTATTTTTACCCTAATAAGTATATTTTCTTATGTTTCCTTCATCAAAATAATTAAATCAAAATAGGTATGTGTTGTTGAAAGAATGTAAAAAGCTAATTTGTAATAAAATAGCTTGTACTATAAGTTTTATTTTGTGTGAAAGGAAAATGAGCTATTTGAAATGGGGATTTTGGGATAAAGAAGGAAACCAACCATTTTGAGCATTGGAATGATTGCTACATGCCCTCCCATTTCCTTGCTCCTCATATCCTCTTGCTAGGTGTAAGTAATTGTTTTACCTAGGAATGGATTTTTGAGGTTATTGATTAAGAAAAGGGGAGGGGATAATTGCCCTCTTCTTTCCACCAATCACTCAAAAATTTCCTAGGAGTCCTAATCGGATTGACTATCAACCTCACAAGGTTAGTTAATTCACAATAAGGAGGACCTAGGAGGGGATTCTTTTTAGCTTTAAAGAGTTCACCACCAAGCAAATGCTTGGAAAAGACAAATAAGCATTCAACCTACAAAACCTGGTTATGCAAGCTAAATGAGAGATTCCAATAATGAAAATATGCAACAGGGAGTTAGGATGTGTGTACTTGGGAAGTTTGGAGATGTTGCGAGGATTTCAAAAATGCAAAGAAGCTGTCAAAAACTACCAAGGAGGACAAAGACGCTCGTACTATTGTCTTAGTCTAGCTGCTATTTTTTCAGGTAGATGCATAATCTTCAAATGTTGAATCAGGATTTGAAGGAATCTCTATAAAATATGCTTGGGAGGACTAAGACGCCCAAGGTGGCGTATTAGTCCTGCTCTGAATTTCTGAAAACTCTAAATGTGGTCCTGAGCTCCAAGGTCTACACTTGCTTCTCCTTTGATCTTAGGTTCTAAAAATTTTAGATTCGGCTTGTAGGTGAGTTTTCGTGAAGATTACAACTTTGTAATGCAACTTTGCAACTTTGTAACTTTGCATTCCAAATGATCTTCAAGTCTTCAACCTAAATACACAATCACAAATATGCAAGGAGGGAAAAACTTGTTGATTGTTAGTGAATAGGGGTTTGCATTGGTCAAACCCCTTGTTGGTAATTAAACCTTGAAATGAAATAAAGTAATGAAGGGAAGTGATGAATGAACAACATGCAATGCTACAACTCACCAAACCCTTGTTGTAAAGTATGCAAACTTGTGTGAAATGGCTGCAATGGATATGGATCTTGAATCAAAGATATGGACTTGAATTGCTTGCTTGAATCAAAACCCTACATCACAAATGTTAACACAACAACACACATGAAGCAAGAAGATCTTTGATATGATGCTTGAATCTTGATGATGGCTCCAAATGCTTGATAGAAATGCTCTTGAATGCTCTTGTGAACTCAATTTTCTATTAGGAATGCTCTCATAAAAGACTTGGATTAGAATAAATGAATGAACCTTGTATTTATACTTATCTACAGCTTAATATCCAAAAATTACATCACACCAAGCCGACATATGAATTCATTAAATAAAGGAGGCTAAATCCCGCTAGAATTTGAAATTAAATCCCAAAAATAAGCCAAGGAGAACTAAGATGCCCTAGGTGGCATCTTAGTCCTGTGGCTTGAATCTTGGGGCACAGACTCCAGAAAGGGACCTATTCAAGTGTTCTCAAAATCAGGGTCCCAAGACCTTTGGGGGACAAAGACGCCCTAGGTGGCATTTTAGTCTTGACCCAAAAATTAGGGACATAGATGAAATCATTAAATTATCATTTATGCATTGGAGAATGTCAGGATTAGCCAGAAAAATATAATTCATAGGGAATGTGAATGCAAAATAGGACCAATTAAGACATAAATAGGGATAAATAAAGCAAGTCTGGCCCAAACAAGTGTGAAAATGCAAGGGTATGCATTTTACTACACTACATTTAGCCCCCACTTTAGTGAGAGAATGAACTTGCTTCAAACTCACACTAAAGTAGCCAACCACACAATCAAGAGGGGTTCAAATGTACAAATGCTAGTAATATTTAGGATGGCAATAATCAAGAGGGTGGCTCAACCCCCAAGATCAAGATCCTATGGAAACCCAACATAATCACAGAGGAACACACTTGCAGGTGATATATGAAGCCATAATCAAATTGCAAACATACACCATCAAAGGTAGGAAAAATAAAGGGAAAAAGGAAAAGGAAAAAGGAAGACTACAACAGATCAAGCTTCAACTGGCCGTCCAACATAGTGGACCGGGTCTAGGATGTTTGTCCAAAAAGGTTTACAAGAGGAACACACTATCCACTATGCAATTAAAATGCACACTCACAAGGGCTAGTCAAGCTAGGTGTCCCCTAGGTGAGCCCCAGGGGACCATATCAAATCCATACCTCCATGAATTTAATAAGGTACAAAAATGCATGCTCATAAGGGCTAGTGAAGCTAATTGTTCACTAGGTGAGCCCCAGGGGACCATATCAAAGACATACCTCCGTGACTTAAATAAGGTACAAAATGCATTCTCACAAGGGCTAGTGAAGCTATTTGTTAACTAGATGAGCCCCAGGGGACCATATCAAAGCCATACCTCCATGACTTTAATAAGATACAAAAATGCATGTTCACAAGGGCTAGTGAAGCTAGTTGTTCACTAGGTGAGCCCCAGGGGACCATATCAAAGCTATACCTCCATGACTTTAATAAGGTACAAAAAAGAATGCTCACAAGGGCTAGTAAAACTATTTGTTCACTAGGTGAGCCCCAGGGGACCATATCAAATCCATACCTCCATGACTTTAATAAGGTACAAAAAAGAAAAATGCAATAAGAAAGAGGGATTCTCAAAGGGATTTTTCTTAATTCATGCGAGGTCTTAATCTTAGGGGACATCGTTCCTAATGTCTCCAAGAGAGGACCAATAAAGGGATAAATATTCACAACTTAGGAAGTGCAGTCTATCGCATCACCACTAAGAAGAGATCAAGCTCTTGAAGGACATTACTTCTAATGTCACCACAAAGAGGAAAAACACATTGCACATGAAATAAGGAAATCACATCAAGGAACATGAAAAATGCAAATGAAATCATGTCAAAATAATGCCAATGTATGCCCCCACTTTAAAGAAATTGCTAACACCATGCTGTGAGCAATTACTTTAAGAAATGGCAATGATTTTGCAGGGTCCTGCTGGATTGGTGGGACAGGTTGATGTATGACGTTGTGCGGTGGGATAGTGGAACGCCTATCCGTCGGCATAATCCCGCTCAGGCTCATCGCTTTAAGATCTTTCTCGGCAAAGACTCTCCAAGTCATCAACGCAATCTATCCGCTTCCGTCATCGCGCATCGGCATCTTCACCGATCTTTCTCGAGCTCCTCAGGTAATAACCATATCCGCTTTCGTCCATCATCGCGTCCACTTTCTTTGAAAGGAAAAATTATCACGACATATAGAAAGAATGAAGAACAAATAGAGGAATGCACATAGAGAGAGAGGAACATCAGACAGAACATCATGGGGGATCATGTTACACACATGCAATCAAAAGAAAAAAAGAAAACAAAAAGGAAAGAAAAAAGAAAAAGAAAAAAAAAGATAAAAGACTAGTAAAGCAAATGTGAGTCAACCATCCAGCAGGTCATCCACATCCTAGGACCTTGTTCAGTATATGTAGAATACAAATCACTAACAAGAGGGACAACATCAAGTGTTGTACTAGGAGAATCACTAGGTTCAACACATGGTGAATTACTCATCTTAGGAGCATCATCATGGTTGTTTTCATTTAGGCTCATGGGAGAGGAAAATAACAAATTCAACTCATTATCCACTTCCTCATCGATTTTAGTTGTTTCCTCATCGTCATACAAGTTAACCACAATAGGAGGATGAATGATAATATCCATGGAAGGTTCTAGTCCTTGTTGTGTTGGAGACATAGAATTTACCAACTCTGGTAAGAGAGGAGGCTCATCGTTTATTGCTTCTGTCAAGTTCGGGTTTTGATTTTCAATGTTGTTCTTATTTTTCATCTTTCAAGCAATAACACGATGCCTATGCCTACCTCTCTATCATTTTTGTTCCTTTAATTATGGTTTTTCAAGTTGTGTTTGTGTAGGAGTGGGTTTGTCAACCATAGGTTCCTTTTCTTCTTGTGAAGGAAGAATGAAGAAACCACGGAAGGTTCTTCAACCACTTTCTCTTTGGATTTATAAATTTTCTTAGGAGGCAAATTAGGACTTGTTTGGTTTTCTCTAGGTCTCTTGTAGGAAATAGGTAAAGGAATGTTCATGGATGGATCTTGGTTTGTTGGAGGGGCTTTAAGTTCAACATTGTTGTCTTTCGGTGGTAGAGGTTCAAGTATGGGTAGAGGTTTGATCATGGGTGGAGGAAAGTTCTCAAGGGATAATCTAGCTACGTATTTTTCTTTGAACTTTTGGTAGGAAATAAAAAGGAAGTCTTCACGGGGTCTTATAGGTTCCAAAGACTCAGGCCAAAAATAATCTAAGGAAAAATATCCACAAGAAGATGGGGCTCTAAAGCCACTATGGTTCACAATAAATATTTCATTGTTGACTAGAAACTTTAAGAACTTATGGAAAACGGATGGGACCGCCTTCATGGATTTGAGCCATTTTTAACCCAACTTCACACAAAATTGATCTGAATTAGAGATGATAGAGAAAGATACATTTGATTTATTTGGTCCTACTTGTAAAGGGAGTGTGATTGAGCCCATCATAACACAAGCAAAACCATTATGTGTTTTAATCCATGCTTTCAATTTATTATATCTATCTTGAGTAATTTCATGCACATATAAGAGTTCTTATGTGATCACATTCTATCCACATATGAGATCAATTAAAATCCCAATAGTGGACCTATTATTAATTATGTCGGCTATGTAGAGAGGACCATCAGGTGCATGGTCGATTGGTTCTTCTAAAGAGAAAGTAATTTCAATGGGAATTATGGTTTGTTGTTTACGAGGTTTGATGTCAATCACTCTTATCATTGTAAAAATAGGAATTTGTTTAGTAGTATCCATAGGACTCTGTTCATCATCATCCATAGGATTTTCTTCGTGATTGTTTGTATTCTCACCATCTGTGTCAACATTCATTATGTTGGGCTTAGTTTCACTAGCCTTAGCATATGAAATATTATGGTTGGGCATGGGATTGGTAAAGATTTACAAGTTTTCATTGGGAGGAGCTACAGACTTATTACCTTTGTCATTCACACCTCCAATTTGGATATTATTACAATCAATGAGGTCTTGCACAATATGTTTAAGACACACTGTTCCATATCATGTCCTTTTTGTTGGTGATAAGAACAATAGGCATTGTGTCTAAAGCTCAAGGGTAACGACTTTCTAGGGTCAAGGGGTCAAACGAGAGGTAGGGTAAGCATGTTTTTGTTTAATAGTTGGGTCATACTATTGTGAAGTTTGTCAGGTAAGGGTGTAAATTGTCTTTGCGGATCCCCAAAAATGTAAGGATTACTCTTCTTTATATTAGCTACTTGGGTATCAATTGGTTGGGTAGGTTGGGAGGTAGAATTTAGTTGAAGAAAGATTTTATTTTTTCTTCTGAAAGGTTGGTAGATGTTTTGGTTTGGAGATTCAAACTTCTCAGGATGGTTAGAGGTGTTTTTCAATTCACTACTACCTACAAAATTTTGATAATCTTGAAGGGTAATGCACAAATGCATGAAGGAAGGGAATTTCATCATGGTAAGCTTATCTCTTATTTTACTTTGTAAATTTTCTATGAACATCTTTTGAAGGTGGGAATCAAGATTCTTCACATGTATTTGGGAATAAAGTGACTAGTAGCGTGAAATAAAGTCAGTGAATTTTTCATCCTCATTTTGCTTACATCTCATCAAATCAACTAATGTCATTTTAGGAACCATATGTAATTGAAAATGGTTAATAAAGGCCTCAAAAAGTTCATTGAATGAACGAATTGAATTATTCGGTAATGCAAATAACCAATCCAAGGAAATGTCTTTCAAAGATTGGGGAAAAAGTTTAGCCAAAAGTTTGTCCTCAAGGATAAAGTCACTACACAAAGAACTAAAGGCATTAACATGATTAACAAGATCCCCCTTTCCTCCCTTTTTCTCAAATCTAGGGATATTTATACCTTGTGGCACTAGAGTTCTCAATATCTCCAAGGATAGTGGGTTACTTTTGACATAGTATGAAGGTGAACCATTTTGATTTTGATTTATGGTGGAAACTTTACGTTGAATGGATGAAACGCTTTGTAAAATGTGGTTAATGATATGATCATTGCTTGTGATTTGTGATGGAGATGAATATGGTGGTGGTGTGTATGTGTTGAAAGGACTAGTGAATGGATTTCTTATAGGAGGAGATAAAATATTAGATGCCATATAAGTATAAGGATCACTAGTGGAAATATTTGAGGTAGGAAGGATATTGCTAGTTGGTTGCATTGTTGTGGTCACTTGAGGATTGGTATATGTGGGAATTGAGGTTATGGTCTGAAGAGGGAGGAGTTTTGTTTCCTCCTTGGCTTTGCACATTATTTGAATCTTGAGCACCATTAGTGGTGGAAGGAAGATGCTTTCCAAATATTTGAGCTAGGTTACTCACAAGTTCTAGTCCTTCATCACTTTCCATCATGCGGTGAATACTATCTATGGAAAGTATAACAGTGTTGGAAATGTTTTCAGTACTCACACTATTTTATAAATGAGCTAGATCTTCATGCATTTTCATTATGTTTTCTTGAGGGATATAGTTAACCATTGTTTTAACACTTGTCATAGCACTTGTAGGTAAGGTAGGTATAGAAAAAGAGGTATCAAAGGTATGGTCCATACCTAGTGAACTAATACCAATACCGGAAGTAAGAGAGGTTGATAACCCAAGATCCACAACGAATGTTTTATCGTGGGATTCCATGAGTCTCACACTTCATCTAACCACAGTATTAGTAGTAGGACACTAAGTACAACAACTTATACAAGGGATAAACTACAGAAAGTGCAATGAATACAATATCCTATGCTTGCAATTGCACTTGAAATGAAAGAAATTGGAATAACAACAATTTTGTAAACTGAAACACAAAGCTGAAGGCAACCAACAAAAGCACAGGAAGGAAATTTTAGAGCCTGAAAAGTAGAAAATAAAACTCAACAGGAACTAAGATGCTAGTAAGGGTGTCTTGGTCCTACTGGTGAAATTCTAAAGTTCTAGGGAATGAAATAGGCAACAAACATCAAAGAAATGATTTTGAGCCAGAAACCCTGAGAGGGACTAAGACACCAGGAAGGGCGTTTTAGTCTTGACAGAGGTTTTTCTTAGAAAAACAAAAAATTCAAGGTTTTATGCAGTGTTGACAAATTGCCTATTCAGGATGTTGATGTTTAGAAATAGAAAATTATGCTAATGAATGCAAGGAAAAGTAACTAGTAACAAGTAGTTGAATGTATTTTTTTCAAATTTGAATGCAATAAGAATGTTTCTAAATGCAATTAATATGATGAATAATGCACTTTTCAATTTTTGAATGAAGTGAAATGATGCAAGAAAGCAAAAGTGCAACCTATATGCTCTTTCACTAATTCAAATGCAAGAAACCCTAGATGCAATTTCACTAATGCAAGATGTAATGCAAGTATGAATTTAATCTAGATATTATTACTTTAATGGACTCCAAATCAAAAAATGAATGCTCACCAAGGTCAGGTTCACTAAAATGATTAATAAGAAAAGGGGAGGGGATAATTTTTCTCTTCTTTCCACAAATCGCTCAAAAATGTCCTAGTAGTTCTAATCAAATTGACTATCAACCTCACAAGGTGAGTCAATTCACAATAAGGAGGACCTAGGAGGGGGTTCTTTTTAGCTTTAAAGGGTTCACCACCAACCAAATTCTTGGAAAATAAAAATAAGCATTCAACCTACAAAACTTGGTTATGCAAGCTAAATGAGAGATGCAAATAATGAAAATATGCAACAGGGAATTAGGATGTGTGTACCTGGGAAGTCTGAAGATGTGAGGATTCCAAAAATGCAAAGAAGATATCAAAAAGTGCTAGGGAGGACAAAGATGCCCTTACTGTTGTCTTAGTCCCGCTACTATTTTTTAGGGCAGATGCAGAATCTTCGGATGCCAGATTAGGATCTAAAGGAATCTCTACAAAATATGCTTGGGAGGACTAAGATGCCCAAGGTGGTGTACTAGTCCCACTTTGAGTTTTTGAAAACTTTGAATGTAGTCCCGAGCTCCAAGGTTTTCACTTTCTTCTCCTCTAATCTCAAGTTTTGAAAAGTTCAAATTCGGCCTATACATGAGTTTACGTGAAGATGACAACTTTACAATGAAACTTTGCAACTTTGCAACTTTTCACTCCAAATGGTCTTCAAGTCTTCAACCTAAATCTGCAATCACAAATATGCAAGGAGTGAAAAACTTGTTGATTGCTAGTGAATGGTGGTTTACCTTGGTCAAACCCCTTGTTGGTAATTAAACCTTGAAATGAAATAAAGTAATGAAGGGAAATGATGAATGAAAAACATGCAATGCTACAACTCACCAAACCCTTGTTGTAAAGTCTACAAACTTGTGTGAAATGGTTGCAATGGATATGGATCTTGAATCAAAGATATGGACTTGAATTGCTTGCTTGAATCAAAACCCTACATCACAAATGTTAGCACAACACACATGTGATGCAAGGAGATCTTTGATACGATGCTTGAATCTTGATGATGGCTCCAAATTCTTGATAGAAATGCTCTTGAATGCTCTTGTGAACTCAATTTTCTATTAGAAATGCTCTCACAAAAGAATTGGATTAGAATGAATGAATGAACCTTGTATTTATACTTATCTATGCTTAATATCCCAAAATTACATCACACCAAGCCAACATATGAATTCATTAAATAAAGAAGGCTAAATCTTGCCAGAATTTGAGATTAAATCCCAAAAATAAGCCAAGGAGGACTAAGATGCCCTAGGTGGCATCTTAGTCTTGAGGCTCAAATATTGGGGCACAAACTCCAAAAAGGGACCTATTCAGGTGCTCTCAAAATTAGGGTCCTAAAACCTTTGGGGGACAAAGATTCCCTAGGTGGCATTTTAGTCCCGATGCAAAAATCAGGGACACAGGTGAAATCATTAAATTACCATTTATGCATTGGATAATGTCGGGATTAGCCAGAAAAATATAATTCATAGGGCATGTGAATGAAAAATAGGACCAATTAAGACATAAATAGGGATAAATAAAGCAAGGCGGGCCCAAACAAGTGTGAAAATGTAAGGGTATGCATTTTACTACACTACAATTATATATTTGGTTCTTGTATTTCATCCTTCTCTTATTAGCCATTGGATTTTATGGGATCACATAATCTCCTATTTCTTCCTCTACATATTACAGGGATCCCAGTAAGGCATGTCCAAAAGATGATTTCTTGTTACCTAGTATTGATGTCATAGTTGATTTAACAACAAGACATGAGATACTCTCACTAATGGATGGATTTTTAAGATATAATCAAATAAGGATAGTTGATAAAGATTAACATAAAATCACTTTCATAGCCCCTTGGGGTATGTTTTGTTATCAAGTAGTGTCCTTTGGACTTAAAAATGTGGGGACAACATATCAAAGAACTATGACTATGATCTCCATGACTTGCTTCATGAAATGTTCAGTGGAGGACTACATTGATGAACTTATAGGGAAGTCTGAAATAATAAATGAGAATATACAAGTATTAGAATACATCTTTGATCTCTTGGAGAAATATCAATTATTCCTAAATTTAAAGAAATATGTGTTCAGTGTCACCTCTAGAAATCTCGTGTTATTTGTTGTATCACAACGAGGTACTAAGGATGATCCAGTTAAAATGAAATCCATAACTATCATGCCTCCACTAATAAGTATCAACAAATTATGTAGTCTCTAAGGTAAGTTACAAGAAAATAGGAGTTTCATAGTACAACTCATTGATAAATTTTAGCCATTCTCTCACCTACTTTGTAAAAATAAATAATTTAAATGGGGTAATAATTGTTAGTAGGCCTTCCAAAAACTTAAATAGTATTTGGTATCACCTCTGGTTCTCATACCTCCAAATCCAAATAAGCCCCCTTTGTTATATCTTTTATCTACATCAGTCACACTAAGGGCATTACTTTCACAAGATGATGATGATAGAAAAGAGAGGGCTATTTACTACATTAGTCATACTTTAGTGGGTTATGAGATAAAAAATACTACCATAGAATGAGAATGCCTTGTATTCATCTTTTTCTCTTAGAAAATTAGGCTCTACATGCTCAATCATAAAATTGAGCTCATATAAAAAATTGATCCACTTAAGTACCTTTTGTCAAAGTCCACTCGCATTGGTTGCATGGAAAATGGGTGATGAATCTTTGTGAGTTTGATATTGAATATATAGACAAAAAATCAGTCAAAGGACAAGTGGTAGTATATCAACTTTAAAAATTACCTTTAAAGGATGAACAACCACTTTTCACTGAATTCCCAGATGAAGCTATCTTCGTAGTCATTGTGGACACCAAAAAAGTAACCCTTCTACTTTTTATGACTTGTTTGGGCCCTCCTTGTGATTTTGGATTGATATTGCCTTGATTTAATGTTGTAATGTGGATAACACATTCACATTAGGTCTTGGGCCCTTGTAAACTGAATAAAATACATGCCTTGTAAAGGTGTTGTAAACCACTTTCACACTTTTCTAGACTTTTATTAAGCATTTAAGTCTAATGGACATATTTTTCCCTTAATTCAATATTGTAAAATGTATTTAATTATATTTTCACATTAATCTAGAAGGCTTGTAAATTAAAACTGATTTTACTCTAGTGTTGTAATGTGCTTTACACATTCACATTGGATCTTGTGCCTTTATAGGCTATGTGGACCTCATTTTAATATTGTAGAGTGTATTTAATCACACTTTCACATTGAAATTTGTGTCCTTAGCCCTAATTACCCTTTATATCATCATTAATAGGCTCCTATGACCCTATATTGTGCATCCCGAGGCTTATTTTGATCAAAGACCTCACAAAATCAACATATAAACCTAATAATTTCTTCACTCCTCGACATCCCAGCTCGCAAAAGAGCCCATGTGGGACCCATTCGCCACTTTGGGTGAATGGGTCCCATCCAAGTGGGACCCATTCACCTAGGATGGAAAATGAGTCCCATTTGAGCTATTTTCAGGGTTTGGGCAAGAAAAAATTGGTTTTAAGTTTAATTTTCTTCAATGCCGGCCTTGGGGATCAAATTAATGACCATTTGAGTGGATTTCCTATATAATTGATCCCTCAAACCATTATTTCATTTATTCATCATGCATTCAAGTCAAGCAAGCTAGAGTTAGGTATTTTAAATCTTCACAAGGTCATCAAGATAGCAATCAAGATCATTTTTCAAACATTCAAGGGAAGATTCTCCATCCATTGTTGCAGAAATTCAAGATCCATCATCATGGAAAGTTTATAATTCCATTATTTCATGTTCATTCTCCATATTATTTCTTCATTTGGTTTAATTACCTAAATGGGGTTTGACCAAGGCAAACCCCTATTCTCTAATAATCAACATTTCTCTCTTCTTTCTTTGTGTGATTCTAGATCTAGGTTCTTTGAAGGATTGGAGATCATTGAAAAATAGGTTGCAAAATTGTTGAAGTCATCTCCCTATTGGAAAGGTCAAAATCCTCACAAAAATTCATTTACAGTGTCAAAAATTAGGGTCTCAGATTCAGACACCTGGAGGTACAAAAAGAGCAGACCGAGAGCTACATATTCCACTTTTGAGTTTTCAAAAAAGTTAAAGTGGACTCATTCTCCATTAGTGGTGAATGAGTTCCACTATACCTTTTTTTCAGAGATTTCTATAGATTCAGATACCCATTTTCCTAAAATAGGCTCTAGTACAGTTTTCCAAATCTGGGACTGATTCACCTAGAATGGCGAATGAGTCCCAGTAGGTCAAAATTTTAGAATCAACAACATTTCCAATCTTCATTCCAACCTCTACAAGTTTCCAGGTCCACACCTTTCAAACCTTTACTTTTCTATTCTACTTTATTTGCATTTCTAGGCATTCTTGCATTTCACACTATGTTTTCAAACATCTTGCATTTTCAAAGTTTTGCATTAGTGGTAAACCCTTTTATTAGCTCTTAGTCTTTAGGACAATCCCCTTTGATAGATTTCAACCTCTTTTTCATTGAAATCTCAAGGGTTTGTTCTTCAATGTGAGCTTTGTGAAATTGGATCCCTCTTCCTTCATTCCCTTTTTAATGTGGATAAAGGAAGTTGTGCATTCCATTTCCATTGTTCACATTTTGGTGAACCTGACAATGAAAATCACAATCCAAACATGACTGAAGCAATGCATGATAATCTTCCTTCCCACATACCACAAATTGATCCAATACAACAATCACAAGAGTCGCTCTCTTCAACGGATATTATTATTCATCCTCCTGTTGTGATTAACTGGATGACAATGAGGAAACAACTAAAATTGACAAAGAGGTACATAATGAATTAACCACATTGTTTTCCTCGTCTATGAGTTTAATTTAGACATCTCCTATACAGAGTGGTGAACTTGGTACTTCACCTAGTTCGACACTTGCCCTTGTCCCTTTAGCTAGTTGTTTGCCTTCAAAATCCAATGAACATGATTGGGAGGTAGATTACTTGCTTGACAACTGACTTGCATTTTCCTTACTAGTCTTTTTTATTTTCTTTTTCTTTTTCTTTTGCATGTGTGTAATGTGATTCCTCATGATATTATGTTTGATGTTCTCTCTCTTTATGAAATTCCCCTATTTGTACCTTCATTCTTCTCTATGTCATGCATCTCTTTCACTTTTTTTATCTTGTGCTTTTGTTTTATGTCTTCCTTTTGGGGATAAATCAAGGCATTGAGAGATTCATGTCTCCTTCATGTTGAACCAAAAGGATTTTCTTTTTCTTTTCCTTTTATTTTGTCTGTTTCTTGTGTTCTCCTTTTTGGGATGATGTAAGGAGTTGAGAAACCCTATGTCTCTTCCATGCTGACCCAAAAGGTTTTTCTTTGTTTTCACTCTCTTTGTGTCATTCTTCCAGTTCTATGTATTTGGGGGATGATGACAATTCTGAGCTCTCTAAAAAATATTGCAGCAAAGAGTTCATATTGACCCCAAACCCATAGATCCCTTATGTGTTTGGTGTTTTCATTTTGGGGGCAGCCCCTTTCTCTTTTCTTTTTATCTCACATGATGCGGGTTTACTAGGAAACATATGACTTGGCATAGGGCTTTTCAAGTTGGCTCTCAAGTCTTCCTTTCTTGTTTGCATTTTTCATTTGCTACTTTAAAGTAATTGCTCACAGTATGGTGTTAGCAATTCCATAAAGTGGGGGCATACATTGGCATTATTCTTTTGCATTTTCTTTTTCTTGGTTCTTAGTGCAGCCTTCTTACTTCATACGATGCATTTTTTCGCTTTGTGGATGGCATTGGGTGTAATGTCCTTCATTAGTGTGATCTATCTTAGCATATTGCATTCCTCTTATTGGCTTGATGTTACACACTGCATCCCCTAGAATCTTCTATTCTTTGATTGGTCCTCTCTTGGAGACATTAGACACAATGTTCCCTAAGTTAAAGACCTAGCATGAACTAAGCAAGACTCCTTTGAACATCCTTTCCATGTTCCATTTTTCATTTTTTATATGGCCACCTTGCATAACACAACTTGCATGCCTGTGGAGCGATCGTGTTTGTTCATGAGCTCCAATCATACAAATGTTTACTTGTCTTGTGAATCTTGAAAATACTATCTTTCCTTTTGTGGTGCCTTACTAAAGTTAATAGCAAGTATAACTTTGGTATGGTTGAGCGGGAAGCCCATTCCGAGGCATGACTTTCCCCATAGCCATCTACATGTGTTTGAGTGCATACCATCCATGAGTGTATGTTTCTCACCTTTTAGGCCTTCTCACTCAAAGGAAAACCATGAGTTCCATCACCTCAGAGTGAGTATGTGTTTTCCAAAAAAACAATCTACATCTGATCCACATCGTGTTGGACAAATGGTCAAAGCTTGATCCGATTATTTTCCTTTTCTCTTCTTCATCCTTGGCATTGTATGCTTGTTCCTTGTCATTATTCTTGATATCATGTGTGTTCCCTTTGTGCTTATGTTGGTTTGTCATGAGATCTTGATCCTAGGGGCTTGATCACCCCTCTTGATCATTGTTGTCCCATATTTCTAGCATTAGTTCATCGGAACCCCTCTTGATGTGTGTCAGTCTACTTTAGTGTGAGTTTGAAGCAGGCTCATCCTCTCACTAAAGTGATGGCTAAATGTGGACACCAAAAAAGTAACCCTTCTACTTTTTCTGTCTTGTTCGGGTCCTCCTTGTGATTTTAGCTTAATTGTGTCTTGATTTAATGTTGTAATGTGGTTAACACATTCACATTAGGTCTTGGGCCCTTGTGAATTAAAAAGAATTCAAGTGGTACCTTAAGTGTTGTGAAGTGTTGTAACACACTTTCACACTTTTCTAGGGTCTTGTTAATGTATTTCACCTAAATAACCTCTTTTTATCATTTACCAAGCCTTGTTTCAAAGTGTTGTAACAAACTTTCACAGTTTTCTAGGCTTGTCATTAATAATTGGACCTTTCTTATGCTTTAACTAGCCCCATTTTACACTTACAAGCCTTGCTTAAGTGTATTTTTTAAAATAATCCCAATAAACATCATTTAATATAGATCTAATTTCTGAAACCCACTTAAAATTCCTTAAGTGGGACCCATTCGCCACTAGGGGTGAATGAGTCCCCTTTGGTACAAAACTCAAAATAATTTCAAATTTCTAGCGGGTTATTATTTTATAAGATTTAAGGTCAACCTGTGATGTGGTATTTTAAGGAATTATTGCATAATTCTGTATAAATATAGGGTTTTTCTACTCATTTCATCTTCCCTAATTTTCTAATCATTCCAAAAAGCAATCAGGTGATGTTGCATTCAATATTTTTTGTCTACAAGAGCATTCAAGCAAATTGGATCCATTACTTGCATGTTCGCAAAATTCTACTTCAAGGGTTTGGTGAGTTGTAGCATTGCTTTTGTTCATTCATCATTCTCTCTCCATATTTTATTTCATTTTCAAGGGTTTAATTACCAAACCAAGGTTTGACCAAGGAAAACCCCTATTCACTAACCCTCACCAATGTTTCCCTCTCGTTGCATGTGTTTTGCAAGTCTAAGTTGTAGATTTTTCAAAGAGTAAGATTGTAAAAGTTTCCATAAATTTGTTAAAGTCATTCAAAGTTGTCAAAACCCTAGGAGAATCTTGGAGAACACCTATAGGTCGAATTTTCCCATTTCAAACCGGGAAACTTGTTAGGAGCAGAAGTGTAGACTTAGGGCTATAGATTCCACTTTTGAATTTCCAAAAATCAAGAAGTTGAATGATTCACCATCAGTGGCGAATGAGTCCCACTTCCCAAGCTCAAACAAAGATTTTTGTAGTTTTGTGAACCTAGTTGCCTGAACCTATTCCAACAGAGTTTTCTAGAAAGTAGGACTAATTCGCCTAGTTTAGCATATGAGTCCTATTTGGAATCAATAGTAAATTCTCCAAGATTCTAGAGCTCCATTCCATCCTTTTCCAATTTCTAGGTGCTCACTTTCAATTTCATAAGTTTTTGTTACAGTTTGTTTGCATTTCTAGGTCATTTTTCATATCACAACATGTTTTCAAACATCTTTCTTTTTCTTAGTTTTGCATTAGTAGTCAATCTCTTCTATGAATTTTCAGCCTTAGGGACAATCTCCTTCAACAAATTTCAATCTCTTTTGCATTGAAATCTCAAGGATTTGTTCTTGAGTGTGAACATTGTGAAATCAGACCCCTCTTCCTTCACTCCCCTTTTAGTGTGGATAAAGAAAGTTGTGCATTCTATTTCCATTGTCCACATTTTGGTGAACCTAATGTGAACACTATCATAAAAGATTCTTCCAAGACAACTTTAACCTTGGTACACCCTAAACTGATAGACATCTCATTAAATGTGTATCAAGCAGAAACTTTGTTTACTTATCAAAATAAATAACATTAGTTGCTGCTCCTTGTCATGTAATAGTTGTAGGATCCTAACATTATGACTATTGCAAGGAGCAACATATCATCATCCATTCTAGGCTCATCTTTGTCCTGCACTAAGTCGGGGAAAGGGGTTAAGTAGCCTTGTCCTTGTATGTCATTTGTTGTTGTCTCTTTTGGCTAGTCGTTAACCTTTCATTAACATATAAGAGCAAGCTTGGGATGTGGACGACATGTCTTAAGTTGACTTTCATGTGACGTACTTATTCATGATGTAGCTCAATTCAGAAACATATAACTTGGCATAGGGCTTTTGAAGTTGGCTCTCATGTCTTCTTTCATTTATCATTGGCTACTTTAAAGAAATTGCTCATAGTGATGGTGTAGAAACCACTTTAAAGTTGGGGCATACATAAATGATATCTTTTGGCAAAAATTTCATGGTGTGATTTTTCTTTTTTCTTATGATGTGTCCTCTTCTTGGTGGTGTCATTGGGTTTGATGCCATCCAAGATGCATGATCTATTGACATGGAATGATGTGAATGAGGCATCCCATGGGAAACAATCTAACACTTTGACTTGTCCTCTCTTGGAGACATTAGGCACACTGCTCCCTAAGAAGAAGACCTTACATGAAGAAATAAAAATCCCCTTAACAAATTTTTTACATATCATTCAAAAGCATTTACAAAAGCATTACATTGTGGTGCCTTATCAAATTTATTAGGAGGATAACTGTGGTATGGTTAGTATAATGGGAAGCTAACACAATGGCATGACTTTCTCATTATAAGGTAGGAAGCTTACACACTAGCATGACTTTCTCACTAAACCACTTCTTTGGGACAACTCACCCCACGAACGACCTGATGTTTCGTGGCCCTAGAGTGAATGCATCTTTGATCCATGTCATTTTCATTATTCATTTTTCTTCTAGTTATTGTCATTACACGATCATGTATCTCATTTTGTTGCATATCATTCAACTTGTACTCATGTTGGTTTGACTTAGGATCTTGGATCTTGGGGGCTTGACTACCTTCTTGATCTTTGTCATCCTTTTTCATCTGCATCTGTGTTGAAAATGGAGGTAATTATGTAGCTTTAGAACTTGTAAAACTATTATACTATAGATCTAATTAAGTGTTCTTTGTTACAATTTCTTTGTGGATGATTATCTATTTAGATTCATTTTACCATGTGTAGAAGTAGATAGAAGATTGTAGAAGAATAAGACCAGAAGATAGAAGTGACACAAAATATACCATGGAGAAACCCTTTCAAGAAAAAACTACACCTCCAGAATCAATTGTGCTTGTATTGTTTAGCCTTAGAACAAGATTAAAATAATTCTTTATCAATCCTTGCTTGAGATGCTTCTTTTTCCTTGAACAATTCTTCTTCACAACCTGCAATAAAATTTGATAAAACTCTCTTCAACTTGCTACAATTTATAGAAAATAATGATCCGTGTAAACTCCAAAGAGTTTACAATTACAAAGCAAAATCTCACAAAACCTACGCCTATTCTTTGCAAGTAGAGTTCTTCCATGAAAAACAATGTCAAACCAAGTCCATCAATTTGGGTGTCCAAAACTGAAGTCCTAACTCAACATTCATTACAAAGATATCTTGTAGGCTTCTCCTCAAAGTTGGCGCCCAAGAATGGGCCCACTTAACTCAGCCTTATAAAATATCTTATCATGCAAAAGTGTTAACTCCAAGATGCCAACTTGGGTGCCCAAGGTGGGTCCAAGTCAATCTTTATTAACTGAAACATGTCTCTCCACCATTCATGCAAATATCATGCATGATTGATCATCCCCTGTTAACTAAAAGTAGTCACCTATTATCTATCATGCAACTCAAGTCATTAGCATGCAATTCAAGTCAACTGAGGTCAACTAACATGCAACTCAAACTAACTACATGCAACTAAAGATAAATAAACCATAATTGAACTAAACTAAACTGAACTCCATGCATGTAAACGTCAATCCCTAACTTCTAGGATCTTTACATGCATTACTAGAGTGTTTTATTTTTACCCAAACAGTTAACTTAACTCAAGGTGAGTTCCACCTTCCATGTGGGTGCCCCATGTGCTCGTATTTTGTAGGATCTCTTCTTGGGAATCCCCACATGCTTCTATCATTTATAATTAATTATAGATGTCAATTTACATGTTCATTTCATTTGAATTTAATCTCTTTCTAATCCTAGTGTTGGGGAACACTTTCCAAGGACTTAGGAGATACATGAAATATGTTTAGGATTGCAATTAAATGACATCCTATTCCCAACATTCTCCCACTTGACATTATACATTGCAATAATTCTAAACAAGGAATCATTATTATAAATCAAGTACAGGACTCAAGGCCAATGGTCTTCCTACACAAACTAATCAATCCATGCCAACTTCAAATGCAACCTGCATAATCATGAAGATCCAACGAAATGATTAATACTCAAAACCAAAAGAACTTATCTGTAGGAACTGGTTTCGTAAGATAATATGCAACATTAATCAAAGTGTCAACTTTCTCAATTAATACCTTCCCACTCTCAACCATTTCTCGCACAAAGTGATACTATATATCAACATACTTAGTACGAGCATGATCCATAGGATTTTTTGGCTAAAAAAATAGCACTCTGACTATCACATTCAAGTTTAACTTACTTGCAATTAAAACCAATACCTTTCCCAAGTCTCTTTAATGAAACCACCTCTTTGGAGGCATGTGAAACCACCAATTGTGTTGAAATCACATCCAACCAAGGTGTAGGCTTCTCGGTCTTTACTATTGAAAAATATTTTCTTACAAGTAACCATTCCAACATATATTACTTACCATAAGAGAATTCAAGCCTCACCTATTTCTCCAAGTATCCATGAGGACCTGTAACCAACCAATCCATGCCAAAATTCAAATGCAACATAGAACTATCATGAAGTAATCAAGCAAATGATTAATGTACCCAATACATAAGAGAACTACACAAGATCAATGTCAAAGCTCCAATCATGATTAAGGAACATAAAAATGACAACATGATCTAACCGTCTCCTCCAAGGAGATCACATGCATCATAACATACATAAACATCCTAGTCTCAAGAGAACAAGTACCATGCCAAACTCTAAATGCGTATCAAGAGTAAACCATGACAATAGCAACCACTCTAAACCAAGAAAAAACATATCCCTAATTACATGAAGATAGCATTACCAATGATGCATCCACATCACTTCCAACAACTCCCATTGAACTGTGGTATGAGCTATGCATGGCATCATGACTACCATCCTCTTCATGAAGATCACTCTTTAACATCATGCAAAGAGTCATCACTAACATTTTTACATGAAATGATCAATGCATGATTATCATCATCCAAGGATTCCTCTGTAGAAGAATCAAAAATATTTTTCTTGTTCTTACAATCCTTCTTCACATGTCCCAGTTTCCCACAGTTCCAACACTTTACCTTACTCCATCCTTTGGACTTACACTCCCCTTCCTTGTCTCCCTTAGGCTCCTTTTTCTCAGGCCTACCTTTTACAAACAAGGCATCTTGAATTTCTGTTTTAGACTTCCTCCTCATCTCCTTTGATAGGAGAGTAGGAATTATATTTTCCATCTTCAGATCTACACCACTACCACTAATAGCAACAATTAAATTTTCCTAAGATTCTGGTAAAGAAAAAAGTAACAAAATGCATTTATCTTCATCTCCTAGCTTTACATCTACAGATGCTAATTGATTTAGAATCAAATTAAGTCATTCAAATTATTTGCAATAGAATCACCATCATCTTTAAAGAATACAACTGTCTTTTCAGATACAACTTATTAGTAAGACTTTTAGTTTGATAAATATCACCTATTCTCTTCCATAATTTATATGCAGTAGTTTCTTCTGAAACATTCAAGAGAACAACATGAATGAGACATAATATTATGGTCCCTCTTTCCTTCTTATCAAGCTTAGCCCAATCCTCATTTGACATTGTTGTAGGTGACTTTGTCTCATTACCAACAACTAACCACTGATCTCTCTCTTCAAGGAGATCCTCCATTTTTAGTTTCTACATCTCATAATTAGATCCATTGAATCTTTCAATATCTAAATGAGAATTAAAACTCATTGTAACAAACTTATTTTCCAAAATTAGCAATAACACAATAGTAAAAGCTCCCACTATAGCCAAAAAACCTTCAACTTTTTTAAGAGAAAGGCATCCCAAAATCTACCCCAACCGTTAACTTTGATACCAAATGTTGAAAATGGAGGTAATTATGTAGCTTTAGAACTATAAAACTATTATACTATAGATCTAATTAAGTGTTCTTTGTTACAATTTCTTTGTGGATGATTATCTGTTTAGATTCATTTTACCATTTGTAGAAGTAGACAGAAGATTGTAGAAGAATAAGACAGAAGATAGAAGTGACACAACATAACCCTTTTGGGAAAAAAATCCACCACTAGAATCAATAGTGTTTGTATTATTTAACCTTAGAACAAGATTAAAATAATTCTTTATCAATCCTTGCTTGAGATGCTTCGTTTTCCTTCAACAATTATTCTTCACAACCTACAATAAAATCTGATAACTTAGCTTTCTTCAATTTTGCTACAATTTATAGACAATAATGAGCCTTGTAAACTCCAAAGAGTTTACAATTACAAAGCACAAAGTTTATCTCACAAAACCTACGCCTATTCTTTGCAAGTAGAGTTCTTCCATGAAAAACAATATCAAACTAAGTCCATCAATTTGGGCATCCAAAACTAAAGTCCTAACTCAACGTTGATCACAAAGATATCTTGTAGGCTTCTCCTCAAAGTTGGCACCCAAGAATGGACCCACTTAACTCATCCTTATAAAATATCTTATCATGCAATAGTGTTAACTCTAAGATGCCAACTTAGGTGCCCAAGGTGGGTCCAAGTCAATCTTTGTTAACTAAAACATCTCTTCACCATTCATGCAAATATCATGCATGATTGATCATCCCCTGTTAACTGAAAGTAGTCACCTATTATCTATCATGAAACTCAAGTCATTAGGATGCAATTAAAGTCAACTAAAGTCAACTAACATGCAACTCAAACTAACTACATGCCACTAAAGATAACTGAACCATAACTTAACTAAACTGAGCTGAAATCCATGCATGTAAACATCAATCCCTAACTTCTAGGATCTTTACATGCATTACTGAAGTGTTATCTTTTTCTCCAAATAGTTAACTTAGCTCAAGGTGAGTTCCACCTTCCATGTGGGTGCCCCATGTGCTCCTATTTTGTAGGAGCTTTTCTTGGGCATCCCCACATGCCCCTATCATTTAGAATTAATTACAAATGTCAATTTACATGTCCATTTCATTCGAATTTAATCTTTTTCTAATCCTAGTGTTGGGGAACACTTTCCAAGGAATTGGGAGATACATGAAATATGTTTAGGATTGCAATTAAATGGCATCCTATTCCCAACAATCTGTACACTCGGAATCCTCTTGAATGTCTACTTTAGTGTGAGTTTGAAGGAGGTTCATCCTCTCACTAAAGTGGGGGCTAAATGTGGACATTTAAAAAGTAACCCTTCTACTTTTTCTGACTCGTTTGGGCCCTCCTTGTGATTTTGGCTTGATATTGGCTTGATTTAATGTTGTAATGTGGATAACACATTCACATTAGGTCTCGGGCCCTTGTAAACTAAATAAAATACATGTCTTGTAAAGGTGTTGTAAATGACTTTCACACTTTTCTAGACTTTTATTAAGCATTTAAGTCTAATGGACCTATTTTTCCCTTAATTCAATATTGTAAAATGCATTTAATTTTATTTTCACTTTAATCTGGAAGGCTTGTAAATTAAACCTGATTTTAATCTAGTGTTGTAATGTGTTTTACACATTCACATTGGATCTTGTGCCTTTATAGGCTATGTGGACCTCATTTTAATGTTGTAGAGTGTATTTAATCACACTTTCACATTGAAATTTGTGTCCTTATCCCTAATTACCCTTTATATCATTATTAATAGGCTCCTATGACCCCATATTGTGCATCCCATAGCAATCAAGATCTTTTTTAGACATTCAAGGGCAGATTCTCCATCCATTGTTGCAGAAATTCAAGATCCATCATCATGGAAAGTTTCTAATTCCATTATTTCATGTTCATTCTTCATCTTATTTCTTCATTTCATTTAATTACCTAAACGGGGTTTGACCAAGGCAAACCCCTATTCTCTAACAATCAATATTTATCTCTTCTTTCTTTGTGTGATTGTAGATCAAGGTGCTTTGAAGGCTTACAAATAATTGAATAACATGTTGTAAACTTGCGAAAGTAATCTCCCTATTGGTAAGGTTAAAATCCTCACAAAAAGTCACTTACAATGTCAAAAATCATGGTCTCGGATTTGGACACCTAGAGGTACAGAAAGAGAAGACCGAGAGCTACAGATTCCTCTTTTGAATTTTTTAGAAAATTAAAAGTGGAATCATTCACCGTTAGTGGTGAATGAGTCCCACTATACTTTTTTTTCATATATTTTTGCATATTCGAATACCCATTTGTCTGAAACAAGCTCCAAAATTTTTTTTCCAAATCTGGGACTGATTCACCCAGAATGGCGAATGAGTTCCAGTAGGTCAAAATTTTAGAATCAAAAACATTTCCAGTTTTAATTCCAACCTCTACAAGTTTCCATATGCACACCATTCACATCTTTACTTTTTTGTTCTGCTTTATTTGCATTTCTAGGGCATTCTTGCATTTCACACTGTGTTTTCAAACATCTTGCATTTTCCAAGTTTTTCATTAGTGGTAAACCATTTTATTAGTTTTCAACCTTTAGGACAATCCCCTTTGACAAATTTCAATCTCCTTTTCATTGAAATCTCAAGGGTTTGTTCTTGAATGTGAGCATTGTGAAATCGGATCCCTCTTCCTTCATTCCCTTGTTAGTGTGGAGAAAGGAAGTTGTTCATTCCATTTCCACTGTCCAAAATCACTAAAAATATGCATGTTATAAAATTATACTTTGATGGGTCCTTTAATCAACATGGTTCAAGGGAAGGGATATTATTTTTAACTCCACAAGGCGATTGCATTCCCATGTTCTACCACATAGTGTTTCCCTATGCACAAATAACATTGTGGAATATAAATCCCTCGTTATAGAACTTCACCTAGCTATACAATGGAACACAACATGATTACATGACTATGGAAATTCATAGTTAGTAAATGACCAAGTAAATGATGGATACCAAATAAATGATGACAAAATCATATATAAAAGGATGGTATATAGCTTCAAGCAATACTTTTAAGAAATACAATTTGAACAAGTCCCTTTCAACTAAATAATAAAGTAATAGATGTTATGGAAAAAAATGGATCCTTGTTTAACATACCTCAAAATGGTCAACAATGTGAGTGCATAGCCAAACAGTTGTTGCTACTTATGATGTTTCCTAAAATGAGCTTGTGTGAACTTGTTGGTCCTAATTTTCCATGGTATCATAACATTTACACCTACCTTCATAGTAACCTTCTCCCACCTAATGTAACTTTTGTAGAGAAGGGGGTGTTCATCACCCCCAAGGATCTTAGATCATGGAAGAGCCTAAGGGAACAAACTGGCCTAAACTACCTTAGACTATCTAATAAATAGGAAAGGAAGGGACAAGCTGAAAAGGAAGGGAAAATAGGGATTTATTTCCCTTATGCTTATGATAGTTTTTTTCTTGAACCAGGTGAGCAGACTGTAAAGGTTTTGAACTAAAAACTAGATTTCTCTCTTCTAGGGGATGATAGCATAAGGATTGGACTTCAGCACGCCACACTAGAGTCTCAGAGACATAGTGGCATCTTAGACGGATAGAGGGTCAAGTGATAGCTAGAAATTCACATAGTCTACTGACAACCCAAATGCTAATATAGTTTTATAACTTGTGACAAAAAAGTACAAAAGTGCAAGGTACAAAAAGAAGAGTAATATAAGAGCTACTTTAATAGTGAAATGATGAAGAAAGAAGAAGAATTCCAACGTACTCAAGGTCTAGTCCTCTACCTAGCTCCAAGTGAATGAACTGTACATACACACACAATAACAAGAAAAATGTTGGGGTTGTTTTTTAAGGTTTTCCTCAATCAAACCCCCATTTTGATGTTCCCACCTCCATGGATAGCCAATAGACAACAAGATTGAGAAAAGCGATAGAGAAGTAGATAGAAAAGATATAATATAGTAGGGAGAAATGACAACCTAGATGCTACTCTACAAGAATGATAATGTAAATACTCAAATAGACATAATATCACCTTTTCTACAAGAACTCAAGGCGAATAGAGGAAGAAAAAGAACAATATCATCATGCCAAGGAGGTAGATATTTGTGAACTTGCAATAACAATAGGTTAGAGCAAAGAGAGGTTGTAGAAGAAAAGTATGGAGTTGTTGGGAGTAAGATAGAGTGAGAAAGAAGCAAGGAGTATTAGAATGATCAAGAGAGTTGCTAGAATGAAGAATTAGCTTGAAAATGTGAAATAATTTCATAAAAGTGATTTCAAATGGGAAAATTGGAGGAAAATAGTCATTCCCAATGGTCAAGATTCAATAGGGGATGTTACATTCATAAATGATAGAGTATTGTAACATTTTTTCTATTTCCTAACATAAGAATATTTTTAGGATGGTAGCACAACATGCGAATGTATGCATGACACACATGTTCCATAAAAATATTCCCTTCACCAAAAAAAAAATGAGGGCATGCATGCAAAGTGGGATAAAAACGATGAATTTTTGCATCATTAGATTTGTAAGGCTAAAATGAAGTTAAATTAATGGGAAATTTTCCTAGGTGTAAATTGATGCCACTAAATTTTCCCCCACTTTAGCGAGCATACATGTCAATGCATATGTGAGCTAAAGTGGAAAGAGGTTGAAGAGAATATACCAACATCGTCGAGGAAGTAGATCATTAATCTGGTGCACCTTGACGTGAAAGAGGGAGCTCCACCAAGATGCAAAGATATGACACATGTCTTTGATCCTACAAAGCTAGCTATCATCTCAACACAAAAATGTTAGGAAAAAAAGTGAATCATAATAGATACACATTTATAAGACACAAGAATACACAAGTTAGTATAATAAGACACAGTCTGATCAGATAAGACACAAGAAACACATTGATTAGATGATATGCTTGTAGCTATTGCAAACTGTCTTGTAGGATAGTCAGAGAAAAGATGGGTCTAGTCAAGTTTCCCCCAAGCTAGATGCCAAACTATAAGGCATCAAAAACTAAGAAAAATGATGTCGAATATCATATAAAAGACACAAAGGAATCCTCAAGACATCAAGACACCAAGGAATGCTTTTTTTAGAAATCAATCTTGAGAAAGGGGTTCTTTCAGTAGGGAACCCTTTCAATACATCAAGACACCAAAGCGCCCTTTTAGAGGAACACACCATTTGAAATACACACAATTTTCCACAAGTGATTTGGTCATCAAAGAATCCTTTTGAAAGATCTTTTGTCAAGGAATCTAGTGGAAAGAGTGCTCCTTTTTCAAAGGAAAATTTCTAGACTCTTTCTTTTTAGAAAAAAAGTACTTTTTTGAAGAAATTTTTTCAAACTCTTTCACTATGGAATCATTTTCAAAATAAAATTTCATCTAGGAGTCCTTTTTGATAAAATACATCATTTTGGAAAATGAGAATTTTCAACGAGGGATTGTTTTGACAAGGAATTCATTTTTAAAAAGTTTGACACCAAGGAATCTTTTTGAAATAATTCACCTTATTGAAAATTAGAAATGCATGGTAGCCCCCCTTAGGATGATGTGTGTTGTGTGAGGAAGCACATGGCATCCTAAGGAGAGAAATGAGAGGCAGAGATGTTGTGGCCTACAATGCATAGTGAGATGTATCTATGGTATATTATCACACACATGAGGGACAACATCAAGAAGTTGATAGATAGAGATGAAGAAATACAGAGATAGGGGGATATGAGAATTTAGGGTTAGAACTCTACATAAACATAAACAGATAGATATAATATAGTATACATATGAATTTTCATCAATCCCCAAAGTTCTCAGAACATAAAGAAGAGCACATGAAGACAAACTGAAAATAAAATTTGGGCCAACATGGAAGAAGGCCTAAATTCCTCCAATACTTTGCATCATCCTTAATATCGAAAAGAAAGATTACACCACATAGAAGAATGATGGCACAAATAGAAGAAATGTATGATAGATTTTTGTGCTTGTATCCAAGTACCTACAAGGGTAACAAGGGTCCTCCAAGTAGGATCACAAACATAAAAAGACAAGCACGAGCAACACAAACACACAAACAAAGCTAATCTACAAATGTAGAAGAGGCACCACCCTAGCCCTCATCAACCAGGAGGTCATCCTACACCCAATCTAGATCATTGTAAGGGGAGGAAAGATGAACCTACAAGGGTGGGATAGCAAAGGAAGTACCTTTGACTCACCTATGGCAAGAGCCAAGGAAGATGGCCCCTCAAGGTCTTCTTCATCGAGCTCCTATGAAGAAAATTCCATCAATCTTGCAAAGATTGAAGAAAGAGTTGAGATATCATCCACCAAGTTCATCATGTACTTTTTAGGAGTGCCTTGTGTCAACTTAACGAGGGAAGGACAAAACACCAAAGAGTCATTGTCGACCTCAAGAAGAGGGGCAATGACCAACTCAAGGGAAGTGGGCACTGCCTCTGTCACACGGATGGTGCAACCCAAAACATAACTAGCTTCTGGAGAAGGGGAACCCTTCTTATGATCATCATGTGTGGTGAGGTCATCCTCCACCGTACGCTTCAGCGAAGGATGCAAGATCCCCATGGAAGAAGTGGAAGTGGAGGAAGAAGATAGAGTTGTAGAGGGCACCACCTTTGTATTAGGAATGTATATGGGATACAAGAAAGGAGGGATGTCTGGGAGGGAAATCAGAAGAGGAGGTTCCATGGAGGGAGCGATGAAGACCTGCACCCTTTTGGGGTGAGCATCATCAAGGCCTGCTAGAGGTGTCAGAAGTAAAACATAAGCAATAGAAACTATAGAAGGAACAACAAAAGAAAGTGGTGCAAGAGAAGAAATATGAGCAAAGGAAATAGGCTCCTCCTTAGTCTTCTATGAGGTCGTGTTCTTTATGGCTAGAGCCTTTCATCGATGCTCATGCATAAGATGGTTATGTCAACTACGAGCATTAGAGGACACAACCTAAGAAAAGGTTGAAGGATGCTACTCAACTATAGGAGAATCCTTCACAAACATTACCAATGGAAGAGTGGTATCTTGAGTAGTATTAGGAGGAGGCACAAGAGGAGAAACCACAACAGAGAGAGAAATAGACACAAGAGCCTTGATAGTTGTTCTCTTCCTATTCGCTTCTTGGGGGATAAGTGGAATAATAGTCAGAGCTTGTGAAGGCTAAGATGCAAGAACAACCCCACAAGAATGCTTCCCTTTTCCATAGATAGTGGGTTGAGGAACCGTGGGAAGAACATGCAACTGAAAAGCCGTGTGCTTCACCTTTTTCCAAACAGGCACCATCATACTCCCCATGCAAGGAACAGGAGTAGGAACTGAGGATGCCACCATGGGTTGGGAAGTAGAAGCACGCATAGCAGAAGATGTAGAAGGAGAAGGCTCTAGAGTGTGAGCAATCTTCTCCTTCCCATTTGACAGGTCCAAATAAATAGCTTGCTACTACACTATTACAAAGGCCTTTATAGAAATAGAATAGGGAGACACTGGATAACTAAATTTTTACATTGTGCCCCCAGACTTATATTTAGCATAAGCTCAATATAACAAATATTCCCTCAAGGGAAGAGGTTCGACTGAGTTGGGCTAGAAGTGATCCAAAGAGAAGTTCCCACATGACACCAATGGTTTATAGATAGTGTCATGTACCACATGCACACCACCTTCATGGGGGAACTTTAAGCATTTATGGATTACAGATGCAACACTATTCATAGAGGCTAGCCTTGGAGTGCCTAGCCTAACTTTGAATAGGTCACACTCTAGGATCACCAAAAATGACACATAAATAACGTTGGGTCCTACTAAGACTAATAAAGAAATGGTGCCCATAGGGGAAATAGACATTTTATCATGGGTATGGAGAGTGGTCTACGACTATTCACATTTCTCTTTGTGTAAACTGCTTATGAACAAAGTTTCCTCCATTATCATGTTCAGTAGACTCATCCGATCAACCAAGATGCTAGTCACAACATTGCCATTAATTCAGGCAGGAATGTACAATGGGGAAGGCTCCTTATTTAGTGGTAAATCATGCAAGGTGAAAGTTATATTAGGCATTATACTCACATTTTCAATAGGAGGCATACGCATGAATGAGACCATGTTCACGTACTTAGATGGAACTAGCTCAAAATATTTAAAAGACCATATGACTAGATTTTCAAAGTGAGAAGGAAATGGATCAATATAAATTTGAAACTCACTATTATCCTTGGTTATAGATTTATTAGAATTTTTTTTCTTCCCATAGAGATGGATAGCTCTATGATTGATGCAATCTTGAATCTCGTGACACAGGAAAATGCTTCACTCGGTGTCATTCTTGTGCACTTGGTAGAATTGACAGAACTAATGTGCGTCATACCATTCAGGGTATGGCTTGAAAAGAGGTCAGACCTTTGGCAATTTTAGGACTTTATCTTTTAACAAATTTTTCATAACATTAATATAATATTCAATAGATTTGTAAAATATTTATTGCACCCTAGGCCCTTGTCTTTAGGCATAGAGACCACATTCACACTAGCCTTATTCTTTCCAGAAACTAATGCTATTAACTGAATATCAAGAAAGGAGTATGAGGATAAACCCCCGAATTGAGTGACTATCTGTTGATATTTTTGCAGTGCCACACACAAATGTGTAAAGGAAGGATACTTCATCAGAGAAAACTTTGCTTGCCATGGTTTCTATAAGTTCCCAATGAAGATGTTCTAAACATCATAATTTGGAAAAGGATAAGAGATCTAAGAAAAAAATGCTTGATAGTGAGTGATGAAGTCAATAACCTTTTCGTGGTCGCCTTGCTTGCATTGGACAAGATCAGAGAAAGCCATATTTTTCTTGATGTAGCTTGGAAATTCCTTAAAGACTGATTCACCAACTGATCAAATCAAAAGGAAAAATTATCTAGTAAATTTCAATACCACTCAAGGGCGATGTCCTTAAGGGATCACATAAGAGATTCACCATCAAAGCATCATGGTGGAAGAAGTTAGTGCACATAGCATTATATGTTGATACGTGCATGTAATGGTCTCCATGACCACCATACTTTTCAAAATTTAGAATCTCCATCGCCTAAGGGATAAGAGTGTTCAAACTAGTGATGGAAAAAGGATTGGGATGAAAGAAAGGTTGAAACTTAGGTTGAGAAGAAGAGGAAAAGGTTTTAATCAAGTGGCTCTGCATTTGTCTAATATTTTATAATAAAGTATTCAAGACAAGATGAAAAGATGAAACAAGACCAATGGAACCACTACCAGAACCACCAGCCCCCATACCGATAGAGACCCCACCACTAGGACTCGTGTGGGCTCTAGGATTACCACCGATAGGAGAGGCATTAGGAGTGGCAGATCAAAAACCCAAAGGTACCTTATTGAATTTAATAGTGGGGGTTTGTTGAGGCACCAAGGTGGTGTTAATACAAGGACCAATCTCAGTTATACATATTGACACTCTAGGCATTGAGACTTCTAACTATGGTGCAACAGTCTCCAAACCTAGATCTCAAGCGACACCAAGTTAGAATTATATGCTAGGACATGAGTATCCAAAATATTTGTAAGTATCCAGAGAAATTATAAACCTCTTTGGTCCTTGTCTAACATAGCTCTTAACTTAGTAACAACTATAGTTGCTTGAGCAAGTCATTTATCTTTTTCCAAATACTTATCAAATGCCCCAAGCCTTTGTTCTAGGGAAAGAATTTTCTCTATGAGGACCTCAAGAGAATCACATTCCTCCACAAAAGAGGTAGTCAGAGAAGCGAGAGGTGTAGGGATGTGAGGGGAAACTTCCCCAAATAGACTAGAAAATCTAGTAGACATCCCTAAAACTATCTCTTCAAAAGGACCGATTTGATCAAAGGTGACCTTCCTAGATTCAATTTTTATATGTCATAGAATTATTCTAACAACATGTCTAAACGTCATAAATTGGGTCCTAAATCTTGCAAAGCTTCATGACACATGAATTTGTAACACACCCAAGACACGAGAGAAAGACTTCCAACACACAAAGATGAAAAGAGGGACATTCATGTTAGGTTCACTAAAAATGTAGAGAAGGGGATTCATTACCCCCAAGGCTCTCAGGTCACATAAGAGCCTAAGGGAACAAACTACCCTAAACTACCTCAGACTACCTAATAAATTTGAAAGGAAGGGACAAGCTGAAATGCAAGGGAAAATAAGGTTGTATTTCCCTTTTGTTTATGACAGATGTTTTTCTAGAACCAAGCGAGCAAACTACAAAGGTCTTAGACTACAAACTAGATAGCTCTTTTTTAGGGGATAATAGCATAGGAGTTAGAATTCAACTCACCATGCAAGAGTCTCAGAGATGTGTTAATGTCCTAGACGGACATAGGGTCAAGTGACAACCAAAAACTCATAGAGTCTACTAACAACCCAAATGTTATAGTTTTACAGTTTGATAGAAAGTATAGAAATACATGGTACAACAAGAAGAGTAATGTAAGAGCTAGTCTAATATTGAAATTGATGAAGAAAGTTGAAGAATTCCAACTTACTCAAGGTCTAGTCCTCCAGCTAGCTCCAAGCAAATGAACTACACCTACCCACATAGTAACAAGAAAGTTGTTGGGGTTGTGTTTTGAGGTTTGCCTCAATCAAACCCCCATTTTAGTGTTCCCACCTCCACAGATAGCCAATATACAATAAGATTGAGAAAAGTGATAGAGAAGTAGATAGAAAAGACATAATATAGTAGGGAGCAATGACAACCTAGATGCTACTCTACAAGAATGATAATGCAAATAATCAAATAGACACAATATAACCTTCCCTTCTACAAGCACTCAAGGCTAATGGATGAAGAATAAGAACAATATCACCATTTCAAGGAGGTATAGCTTCATGAACCTACAAAAGCAATGGTGTTGGAGCAAAGAGACATTGTAGAAGCAAAGTATGGAGCTTTTGGGAGCAAGATAGAGTGAGAAAGAAGCAAGGAGTGTTAGAAGTATCAAGAGAGTTGCTAGAATAAAGAATTAGCTTAAGAATATGAAATAAGTTCATAGAAGTGAGTTCAAATGGAAAAATTGGAGGAAAATAGTTGTTCCCAGTGGTCAAGATTTAGCAGGGGGATATTATGTTCATAGGTGATAGAGTATCATAACATTTATATTATTTCCTAACATAGGAATCTTGTCAACACAAGAGCGTGGCATGCAGACATTCATGTGGTGTGCATGCATCCCAAATAAAAATTACCTTCACCAAAACAAAATGATAGGGACACACATGTAAAGAATGATAAAAGCGATGGGTTTTTGCATCATCAGACTTGTAAGGATAAAATGGGGGTAAATTGATGGGAAATTTGCTTAGGTGCAAATTTATACAATTACAACTTCATCATAAAATCAATCCTTTATCGACAAATTATTTTGCTTCACCCTTCATGGCAATATGTTGTATCAAAGGAGCATTAAGGGAACCCTATTGAGGTTCCTTGACACAAAAAAATCCCAACCGATTTACATGAGGTACACAATAGTATCTTTGGTGCATATTTTAATAGCCCCACCCTTGTCAAGGAGCTATTAAGAACAAATTATTATTGGCCAACCATGAAGTAGGATGCATACCATTTTGAAAAAAGATATTTATTTATGCACCATCACAAGAATTGCAGCCTAGCATGACTCCATGGCCCTTTGCATGATGGGGGATTGACCTTGTTGGAAAAATCCACCCCTTCTCACTTGATGGGCATTAATTCATTATCAATGCCACTGAATATTTCACTAAGTGGGTCAAGGAAATTTTGTTAACTTATATCATTAGAAAGAAACTCACCAAATTAATCCTCCATTATATCATATGTCAATATGGCATCCCATCTTCTATCATCACCAATAATGTAAAATCCTTTAAGACTCAAGCCCTTCATTATCTATGCCACAAATTGTACCTTCAAAACCATTTTCCACCTTATATTATCCAAAAGGTAACAATCATGTTAAGGATATTAATTAAACCATTTTAAAAATCCTTTAAAAAGATAGTTAATGAAGCTAGCCATGATTGGATTTTGCAACTCAACCCTGCCCCATAGGCCTACCATACCAATATTTTCACATCATGAGTGAAACTCCATATTCACTCATCTATTCGTTTGAATATGTTTTTCCAAAAAAGGTTGAGATCATGTCCTTAAGGATATCACTACAACATATTATTGAGGAGGAGAACTACTGAGTGACCCATTTTCAAGAGTTGGAATTATTGGACGAAGGATGCCTCAATGCCCTAAATAATTTGTATACATACCAAAATCATCTCTCGCAAATATAAAACAAGATAATTAAGTCTCTTTAGTTTGATATTTTTGATCTTGTTCTAAAGGAGAACCAAAGGAACTTACAAGACCATGAGAAGGGAAACTTGATCCAAATTATTATTTTTATTTGTCATCATCACTAAGTATAGATTGAGAGCATATACCGGTTGTCCACACTTATAAACCACTTGAGGAGGCCATGAACATCATACACCTAAAGAAAATTTATATTTAATTAGAATATCAATTACAACCTTGCAGTATTATGCCCAAGTAATTTTGAGGAAACCATTGAGAAAGGTATACTCATTGAAAGATCCCTCATTGCAAGAGGAGTAATCAAACTTTACAAACAAAACGATCAACCCTCTACTTCAAATGACAAACCTAAGATATGGGTTAAAAAAAAAAAAGTTACCAACGATGGAGTGGTTTATGCCAAGGTTGTGTGTAATATACAAATTCCTAATGTACCACAAAATCATGTTCAAACAACACAACAAGGTTATGTTTCAAATAACCCACATAGCAACCAACCCAATTATCAATAGAACAACCAACTCAATTATCCTTAGAACAACCAACCCAACAACCAACAACAAAATCAAGGACAAGATAATGAAAGGAGACCACCTAAATAGTATTACCAACCATGAAGAAAATTTACTCCCTTGGGAGAATGCATCAAGGTCATTTTGCACAAACTAGTCCAAAAGAACCTCATCATGATAAATGAAAGAGAAAATTATGAGGAGCCCAACTTCAAATCCCCCTTGGTATAACAAGAATGAAAAATGTGAATTTCACAAAATCAAGGGGAATACCACCAATAATTACATGAGACTTAAAAACATCATGCAAGACTTAATCAAAAAGGGAGAGGTGGACATCGAACCTCATCCTGGAAATAAAGACCTAATGATCTACAAGGATCCAATCCTTGACCATTCAAGGGGAAACAACAAAGGAAAAAACAATATTACTGTAAGGTCACCTTCTCTTATTGCGAGGATACAATTCTAGAAAATGTCTCATGTGATGATCATACCATATGTGTGGTAACTATACTAGCCAAAAATCTTAAATGTAATATGACTACCTGAACAGGAAGAGTAACAATCAAAGGAGCACCAACCCAAGTAAAAGCCACAAGCAAGCCATCAAGTGACTATAGTATTGTGGACCAACTTAAGAAAACTCCTACTCTAATCTCCATCCTTGTGCTATTAAAATTGTCACCAACACATAAGGAAATATTGGAGAAAGCACTGGTTGAAATCTCAGTCCCAAACAACCTTGAAGCTAATCAATTTCAAGCCATGGTTGGTAATATCATATCCACCCATCATTTAGTCATTTATGAGAAAGACCTTCTACAATCAAGCTCTTTATTTAGAATTGTGTGTCCACAAGAATAAAGTCAAGAGAGTACTCATAGATAACGGTGCAGGTCTAAACATTTGTACCTTAAAATTTGTGAAACAACTAGGATACCCCTATGATGTCATAGATAAAAATAAGAGCATCACCATCAAAGCTTATGATGACATGGAACCAAATTTAGAAGGAATTATCATGCTACTTGTTTAAATAGGATGAACACTAATAGAAACTACTTACCAAGTACTGGATCTTGAGATTCCATACAACCTTCTCTTGAGTTGACCATGGATCCATGCTTTAAAAGAAGTACCATCTACATTCCATTAATGTCTAAAATTTCCTTATGAAAATAAGGAAGTTACCATATATACTAACCTCAAACCCTTTCATCAATGTGCCAAGTTGGAAGTGAAATATAAAAAGATCCTTCAAATACCCAGCAACGATATATCCCTCTACTCATTTTCATACATTTACCCAACATCACTAGCTTCGCCCTCCACCACACCATTATCAACTAAGCTCCCTAAGTCTAATGCCAAGATCCAAGTACTTGACAAGGGTTGTTGGGAATACCACTTCAACCAATATTTTTGTATTGGAATGCTTCCACCAACACCTACGACTTATGGAGGACCGAAAGAAATTGGACATGTTCAAATAGTCACAATGGTAGTCAAACCCACTATTTTCACCAAGTGGGGAGACATGCAAGATGAGGAAGTATGTGAAGAGGATTTTTCTTCATGGATCTACAAAGAAGAAGGATGAGAACATCCACTACCTCCCCTTCCTATTAATGAAAACAACAAAGGGTATCAAATAGTCAAAAGCATGGGATTCACTGGAAAAGGTGGCCTTGGTCTACATGACAAGGTAGAAGAGAACCAATCATTATAGAATGACACCCAAAGAATATTGGACTAGGTTATGGTACATCTAACATGATTACCCCAAATACTGAAAAACACCTCTTATGAGGAAGAAGCTACTTCTACCACTATTGAGACATCAGATACTTACAAATGTCTAGATGACTATCTGTATATCCAAGAAATGTTTGAAAACCTCAACGTGAATAGCCTCATCATTGAATCCACATATAATGACGACCATGTCGAGATAGATTCCAATGAATACTAATGGGATTGCTATGACTAAAGAATACAACTTAGATACCTTATGGAGCCTTGAAAAAATCAATGTCCCTAACCTAGCTACCACTTCAATAAGCTTTGCAAATACCCATGAAAAAATATCCTTGCATTATCCATAGTTGATAGATTGGGACCAACAAAATCATACACCAGTTTTAGAAACATTCTAGAATTATGAGGCTATTGTGGAGTTCATGGGAATTCGAATGAACATATCCCAAGGAGATCACAAAGCAGGGTTTATAATGGAACTAGATCAAGGAGCATATTTTTGAGGGGATTATGTCTTCTAGCTGCAAAAATAAACTACAAAATTTAAAAATCAAAGAGGTCCCCTAAAGAAAACCATAACGTGGCTTTATCGGATCTAGAAAGGAGAAAAACAAAGGACACATCTAAAGGTGAAAAACTCTCTGAGGTGCCTGAAGATGGAACATTCAATCTCCCCACCATAGAATATCAAGAGAAATCAACACTCCTAGTTGAAGACACCGAACCTATCAATGTTGACATAACATAAATACCCAAAAATCACATATCATGCAACATCACTTGATCTTGAAGAAAAGGTGAATTTCTCAGCATTTATCAATGAAAAAAAAACCAACTTTGCACAGACATATGTAGACATGTCAGGTCTAGATCCAACATTGGTCGCACATCACTTAGTAGTATTCCTTGGAGCTAAACCCATCAAGAAAAAGCTATGAAAGATGCATCCACAGATAGCACTTTTGGTAAAAGTAGAACTTTAGAAACTGTTAGATGTGGGCTTCATCAAACCCATTGACTATCCTGAATGGGTATCTAATCTAGTACCAGTATCAAAGCCCAATGGGGGCATACGGATCTGCACGAACTTCCAGGATCTGAACAAGGCTTGCTTGAAGGATGAATTCCCTATTCTTAGCATCAACATGATTGTAGATTTAACTATAAGGCATGAAATGTTATCATTGATGAACGACTTCTTCGGATACAATCAAATCAAAATATCACCTAAGGACCAACATAAAAAAGCATTCACTTGTGCATGGGGAACCTTTTGCTAAAACATCATGCCATTCAGTCTAAAGAATGTAGGGGCAACCTATTAGCGAGAAATGACTACTATATTTCATGATATGTTTCATACCACTATGTAGGATTATGTAGATGAAATACTAGCAAAATCCATCAAAAGAGAAGACCATTTGACCAACCTAGCAAAGGTATTTGACAAGCTAGAACAATACAACTTGTGCCTCAACCCAAGAAGTATGTCTTTGAAATGACTTTTGGAAAATTATTGGATTACATAGTATCAAGAAGAGGCATCGAGGTAGATCTGATCAAGATAAAAGCTATATTAGATAGGACTTCTTTGAAAACATTGAAGAAGCTGAGAAGTCTACAAGGTAAACTACAGTCCATCAGGAGATTCATTGCACAGTTGGTAGACAAGTGCCATCCATTCACCCATTTTCTACACAAAGATAAAAAATTTAAATGGGATGGAAGATGTGACCATGCATTTTAACAAGTGAAAAATTACTTACTCACTCCTCAAGTATTAATGCCACCAATTCAAGACAAGGAAATGATCCTATATGTTTCTACAACATCAAAAACGTTAGGATCTCTCTTAGTACAACTAGATGATAATAACAAGGAAAGAGTGGTCTATTATATTAGCCAAACACTAGTGGGATATGATTTGAACAATTTACCCATAGAAAGAGTGTGTCTATCTATTTTCTTTGCAGCACATAATATGACACTATATCTTAAATAGACAAGTAAAGTTGATATCAAAAGTAGATCGCCTAAAGTATCTATTGGAAAAAGTAGCTCTAACAAGAAGGATCACTAAGTGGGTAATGATACATAGGGAGTTTGATATAGAGTACATAGACAAAAAATCTATTAAAGGAAAAATCATAGCAAATCAACTAGCAGAAGCACTGATGGAAGATCATCAGCCTTTAACAACATAATTCCCAGATGAAAGCATCCTTTTAACTAGTCAGTCTATCCATTGGACCTTGTACTTTGACGGGTCCCACCTTCAACACAACTCAAGAGTAGGTATCTTATTTCTCACACCACAAGGAGATAGTATACCTAAGGCTTACAGGATTGTTTTTTCATGTACCAATAACATCTCTAAATATGAAGTGCTAATCATAGGGCTGAAGATGGGTAGAATGGAGAAATAAAGAGCTAAAATTTTATGGAGACTCCCAACTAGTCATCAGGCAGGTAAACGATGAATATAAAAAATGACAAAAAGATAATTCCATATAAAAAATGGTGGACAATTTGAAAAAATAGTACTTTTTCATCATCACCTTTGAATAGGTTCCTTGGATCAACAACAAAGCAGCAAATGCTATGGTGACAATAGGTTCACTCCTCAACATTCCACAAAACATTCCAAAATATGAATTCTTTGTGTATCAACTCTTTATACTAGCATTCAATATCTTGGAATCAAAACTGGATTGTGATGTTGTTGGTCCTAACTCACCATGGTACCAAGATAAATTTGACTATATCCAACATGGTATCATACCTCCTAACTTAACAAAAAACCAAAATAAAACCTTTATCCATAGAACATCTCGATTCACCATCTTAGGAGATACCCTATATAGACTAATTTTAGACAGAAGATTACTTCGATGTCTCAACATGGAAGAAGTACAAACCACTTTACAAGAAGTGTATGAAGGTATTTGTGGGTCTCACACTAGTGGACCTAATTTGGTACAAAATTGCTAAGAACAGAGTATTATTAGCCCTCAATAGAACAAGAATGCATCCATTTCTCAAAAATATGTCATCAATTCCAACAACATAGTGATCTTGTTCACGCATTGACACAAGAACTGAGACCTATAACAAAACCATGGCCTTTCTCATAGTGGGGATTAGACTTGATAGGTAAGATATGTCTCAATTCATCCAATGGGCACAAGTTCATTATCACTACAAAATTGAATACTTCACAAAGTGGATAGAAGAAATTCCATTAATGTACATCACAGGTAAATAGATATCCAAGTTTATCTTGAATTATCTCATCTATTGATATGAAATTCCCCAAACCATCATAACAAATGACACCCCTTTCAAAAACTAAGATGTATGTGATCTTTGTTCAAAGTTTTCAATCCAACAAAGATTCTCAATGCCCTACTACCCCCAAGGGAATGGTCGAGCTGAAGCATCCAATAAAACCATCCTAAAAATAATAAAAAAGACTACTAATGATGCTAGTTGTGATTAGAATTTGCAACTAAACCCAACCCTATGGGCTTACCGAACCAACATTCGTACACCTATAGGTGCCACACCCTTTTACTTGGTCTATGGACCTGAAGCAGTCTTACCTATTGAAGTTGAAATCCCCTCAATGTGAGTATCCCTAAAAGGCATGGTAAACAATGAGGAATATCAGGTGTCCAAATTGAATGATTTGAAACTCTTAGATGAAAGATGTTTGAGCATGTTAATCCATCTTTAGGTTTATCAAAATTATCTCAAAAAAAGCTACAACAAGAATATAAAAAATGGAAGCTTTCAATTCAAAGACCTACTACTAAAATAGAATTAAAATATCCAACTGAATCATGATGGGAAGGGGAAGCTTGAACCAAAATGGTTAGGTCCTTTCATCATCACAATAAGCTATGGACCTAGAGCTCATCAATTAGCTACTCCTAAAGGAGAACCTTTAGCTAAACCAATGAACAACAACCATCTTACAAAGTTAAATACTTAAACGTATTAGAGTATCTCAACAAAAAAGCTAAAAAATAAAAAAAGCAAAAAAAGCAAGAAAAACAATAAAGAGAAATAAAACATTCTTTAAGTGAAAACCACTTTGTGGCACTTCTAGGATAGGTACTGTAGTGAAAACCTAGAAAACAGGTGCTACATTTGAATGAGACCTACATCTTTATCTATCAACACTATCTAAAGCATCCACCCTATTCATCTCATAATAAAAAGTGCAAACCAACAATGGCTTGATGACTAATCAAGTGTTGAACCTTGTCGCATCATCAAAATCTATCTCCCCTAATGAATGTAACCTATCTCGAGCTAAGGGAAACTTTTTAAAATTGGTAGTAGATTGGATCCTTGTAAATTCCTTCATAATTGGAAACTATCAAAATTAAAAATAGCTAGAAAACAACAAAATCGAAACAAAGTCAAAAACATCAAAAATCCCAAAAACATTTTATGCTTTGAGTCAACACTAGTTGAACTACATGGGACTCTCTATGTATATAACATAGGAAATTATTATCTTTGATCAGCCCTTGATCACTTAGGTCAGTCCCCTTAGGTGTCCATCATGGTCTTTCCACTTAGTCAAAAATTCAAAAAAAAAAAAAACATTCAAAAAATAGGAAAAGTCAAAAACATTTTCTTATCAAACAAGCGAACTACGAACCTCTGCGTGGATAATGTAGGCAAGGCCATCATAATTTATGACCCCTTAGGCCCTAGGTTATTCCCCCAAAACAAAAAGAAAACATTCAAATATCTTATCAAAATCCAAAACATTCATAAAAGTTTGAAAACTCCAAAAACAATGTCAATCAACATTGTTGATTTACAATGTCTTTGCATTCATCACGTAGGCAAGGATAATCTTTGATCAACCCCCGAGGAACTAGGTCAATCCCTTTAGGTCCCCCTATTTGTTTCTAAATTTCTTGAAAACAATAAAAACAACATCAAATAAACTCACAAAATAAAAAACATCTTATCCTCATTGTCACTTACCCGCAATAAAATTTCCATTCACAATAAACAATCATCACCTTCAACCTTTGACTAAAGCAAAAAACAAAAAAAAAAACATCAAAATAAAAAATTCCAAAGTAAAAGATCGAAACGATTATATCACCATCAAGTTAAAACAATGCCTAAAATATAGACTACCATACCTATTTGAGAATCATTATCAACAATCCTAAACATGAGTCTTAATAGATAAAATGTTCCTACAATAGACGTCATCAAAGGATTTCATCATGAAACATCAAAATAAATATGACAAGTGAAACTACAACATTTTTTAATCTTTTTTTAGTATATCTTTTTTTATTTATCTTAATACCACATTCCCAGGATCTCTCGAGGATGTCCATAAGGATTTAGAGAAGGAATGGTGGCATTAACTATCAATTTTTTTTGTTCTATTTGTTAAATGTTTTTGTGATACTACCACGGTGAATAATTGGTTTTTTTTGTGTATGGAAGTTGTTTTGAGAAAATTCGTGTAGCAGTTACATGTTAGGTACTTCATACCTCTCTATGTAACTAGTCCAATTTTTTTTAACACAACTCACTATATACTCTAATAGGGTTTCTATATGTTTGGTATGAGCAAGAATATTCTTTGTGTGTCGAGTCAAAGTCCATGCAATGGATACAACACCACCTTGGTTATTAATACCCTGGTGCATCATGTTTTTTTGCTAGATCAAAAAGGATTGCTAAAATATACAAAGCCTCTATGAAAGCAAAAGAAAAACTCATCAATAACTAGCAACATCAAATTTCTAGATCCATCTCTAAATCATCAAAAAAAATTCTTCTAACTAACATCTCCATCCTACATCACAATATCATTAGTACCACATATATCCCACATCCACAAATTCATCACTACATATCATCCATCACATACGCACGATAGATCATCACTCATCACATACATAATATATCATCATTCATCACATTGATATATAAATCATACATCCATAGCATATGCATACATCAAAAAAATACAAAAAAAACATCATTGGACAAATATAAATATCTATGATCATAAATAAACATCTCATAACACATCATAAAGTCAAATCGAAATAGGGTATATCATATATCATAAAAAATGGATAATGTCATCATCAAATGCCATGTGAGATACAACAACAAAATAGATCAAAATAAATACATATCTATGAGGCCTCAACTAGGTGAATGAATATATATACAAAAATATGTCTACATAAGTCTCTGATACCACACATTTAAAAGATCATAAATAAAACTAGCCCTACTGGCCGGCCGATGGTGGAGATCTTAGTTGATGCTTGCTATGATGAGGCGATGGATGGGGTATGACCGGAGACTGTCTCATTGACTACCCACCCGACTCTCCACTGATTTGTGTACTAGGATCCCCAAAATAAGGTTGTCCCTGAGCTCGAGGAATGAAGGCCTCATATAGAGTCTAGTAATAAGTGCATCTTTGTAAAAGTTGCTCCCACTCAACCTAGTACTAAGCAAGGGGAATAGAAGAGGCTAGGGATATCTCAGCTGTAAGTTTATGCTACCTCTCAGTAGCCAACTCTTGTCTCAATAAGTCTCTCTCTTGATGGAGAGTATCCTACTCTACTCTGAGTATGTCCCTCTCTCAAGTCACAAATACACCTCAACGGCTTGTCATCGCACAATCTTAGCATCCCTCTCTACTCTAACTGCATCTCTATCTATTGTCACCTAAGTCAATTGAGCTACCATATCCACTTGTGGGGGAGGACCTTGAGGAACCTATCATCCTTGCTACTGTTGCTTTTTCTCATCAAGATGTTGATCCTATTGATCCTGTACATGCCACAACTGCTCATAGGCAATTTGAAGACATTGTCAATCCTCTCAAAGCCCAACATAATCTCCTCTATGTACACCCAAAATTGGACCTCCTGGAGGCATAGTTAACCTCGTAGGTCTATGATGCACCCACCAACCATCAAACTCACAAGTCATCCCAAGATCCATGGGACCAACTTCCCAACCCCATGGAAAAGGTCTCAATGCTTTGAATGCTACCACTAATGTGTTTGAATCCTCACGAGCCCCCCAAGCAGACTCCTCATGTGTAGTGCATCCAAATATGGCCATATAATCATTATTAGACTGAGTTTGATGCTCACCGAACTGTCTCAATACCCTCTCTAGTAAATATCTCTCAAGTAAGAGATTTGAGTGACCAATCAAGGAACGAGTCTAGCTATAGTAGACCAGTTGATCCTGATCATCTAGCCATGCCTTGCAACCCATGTATGGGTACCATGTGAAATTATAACATCATCAAAAACTGCCCTCTAGTGAGATAGTCTACTAGGCTGAGTGTAATGAAGATAGTCATGATACTAATAAGAATAAGGATCATACACATCCCTATCCCACATACCCTCTATTTGAGTGATGGAAACCTTCTCCCAAGCCCAAAAATGTAGCAAACTGGCTCCGACGGATATACTACTACCAGCTCAGTACACGACCTTGTGCATATCTCTGTACAGGTGGTCCATCACACACTGAACCCAAGAATACATTGTGGCCTCCTCCATCATCTGCTCGATAATGATGCCCCAAAAAATAGGGAACCTCTTAGCCCTCCTATTGGGCATTAGAGGTTCAATGATAATCCCTGCTAACATGGGAACCATAGGATCAACACCATCACCAAGAGACCCCAAATCAATCTTAGAATCAACAACGTGCAAATTCTCCACATCGAGTAATCTCCTACGGTACCCCTCTAAACATCATACTCAATGAGCTCACCATGTATAGGGATCCTAAGAATCATCCAAACATCCTCCATAGTAATGGTCCACTCCCCAGTAGGCAAATGAAATGAAGAGGTCTTAGAATGCCACCTCTCCACCAACATAGTAATCATAGCTCAATGAGCCTTGAGTAGTGATAAGTGAGCAATATGGCATAAACCCATGGCATTGAGAAAGTATCTCTATGTATCATCGAAGTTAGTCAACCCGTCCATCAATTGAGGATGTTGCTCTAGCATAGACAATGACTTAAGGACAGTGTGCAACAATTCAATGCACATTGTCAGTTCTTTCGAGAACTTCAAACTAGAACTAAATGTTGAAAATCAGTTACATTTTGAAGAAAAAGTGAACCTTTTCTAGACAATAGTGAGTACTTTTGTCAATAGCACCAAAATTTTTGGCAATAGTGCCCAAATTCTTCAATAGTACCAATATTTCTCAATAGCGCTCAAATTTGGCAATAGCGTGAATATCTAGTGAAAGTTTGGCAATAGCGCACATTTTCCAAGAAATAGTGCTAATATTTTCAATAGTGCTAAGAATTTTTAGAAGTAACCTTCCAAAATGTCAATAGCGCCATTATCGAGCCAATAGCGAAAAACTTGCTAAAAGTTCGCTATTGCCTAGAAATGAGTTTGAACATTAATTACAAAGACAAAAAAGGATGAAAGCGAAAATTAAAAGCATATGTACCAAAGCCCCTGCACCAAGTGGCCATTGGTATACTTTGACTGCCTTCGACCTATGTGGAACTCCTAGAACTCGAGGCATTGTGAATCACTGTTTGCAGAAGAAAATCTCATAAAAACTCTAGAGGCAAGAAATTTTCAAATCAAGGTGTAAATAAGAGGTAATTTTAACCTAATTTACCATTTAAATCCCCCTAAACCCTAATTTTTTACCTTGGAAACCCTCCTAGGTCAAAATTAGGAGCTCTCGAGAACATCTGAACTATAAACGAAGGCCCTCTTGCATAATTTTTCATTGTCTATGCATCTAAACTATAATGAAACCTTGTTGTGAACTCAACCTGAAAATAAAATTTCCTGACTAACTTCTTGAGGGGGTAGCCCAACATTGTATTATCTTTCTGCTAACCATCGGGGCACAGTGGGGCATATAATTTGTTTTTCAAATCTTAATCTTAATATCAAATTCTTTGAAATAAAGCAACCAGTACTTTGTCTCAAAGAGGGGCAAAATGTAGACATGTAAAAATGACCTAACACATATATCACACATCTTGAATGACATTTTTCCATTTATTAGCATCCTTACCATTAATATCATTTCATTTCATACCATTGACATCAAAACCCCTATTTTCCTCTATTAATTGAATAATCTTTAAATTATTTAATTAATTTATTATTTCATCATTTATCTAACTTTATTCCTCTTGATTAATTAAATAACACAAATTATTTAATTATGCCACTAATATACCCTATTCCCCTAAATTAATTAAAATAATTATTCAACATCGTTTTAATGTAGTCAACAAACAAATACAACCTTATTTGTTTAAATCAAACACGACTTGCTTATTCAACTCAATATGTTAATTAAATATTCATTTAATTAATTATCCTCACCCTTTTTATGATTGAGAAAATAATTACCATTGATTTCTCACTTTGATTGGCTAACTAACCCATCTATTCTTCAATCCCACTAATCTCTCAATCTATTTTCTCAATTCCATTGAATAATCAACTTGATTTTATCAATTACATAGATTATGCAATTTACAACCACTAATTCTTCCAATCTAATTCCTCTCAATGGTTTTGAACCATTGATTAGGATCTTTACTATGAAATATTGCACGTTCATCTCAAAATAGGAAATCTATAAAATAACCTTCTATCTTCTCACAAATCATCTAGAATTTACATAAGCGAAGCATTGCACAATTATCTCTTGAGCATCTTACAAATTATCATCACATTCTAGTTCGACATTTTACACACATTGAAGCTTTTGCAACGCATAATGGAGGATTTTCATTGATACAAACACAATTCAACATCAATACGAATACAACTTCGAACGACATGATATGGTAAGATTTGATTGTATGGATTCATTTAAGGTTCTTAATTATTTATTTGATTGAATTCATGGATTTAATTTCACATTTCATGAGTAATGGGTTTAGGGATCTTAATCTTGTTTGAATTAGTTTAATTCATTTTCTTTCCTATTGCTTTTATTCCCCCCTTACGATAATTCTCCCACTTTGTTCTTGATCCACCTTTGAGTATTCTACTCACTCATTTAGATGATGTGAGTAATTTGTGGCATTAGTGGTTTGGCCACTTGAACTATCACTACTTGTAGCAATGAGAGGTCAATAGGACATGGTTATAGGATTTCCTACAATTCATTTTTCTGATGGTTTTTTTCATGGTTGCATTATTGGAAAGCATCCAAAAGAGAAATTTGACAAAGGAAAAACTTGGAGAGCCTCACATCTTTTGGAGTTGGTACATCATGATTTGACAAGGTCATTTCCACAACCATCTTTTAGTAGAGCCTAATATGTTTTGACATTCATTGATGACCTTTCTAGGTACACCTTTGTGTACTTTCTCAAACAAAAGTCTAAAGTCTTTGATTCATTCTTGGAGTTTAAGGCTTTTGCATAAATAAATAAATTGGGAAATTCATTAATTTTCCACATATAGATAATGGGGGGAATATGTCAACCATAGGTTTGTGCAGTATTGTGCTTTAGAAGACATTGATTTGTAGCATATAGTCCCCTATAGTCCTAAATATAATGGAGTTGCAAAATGGAAGAATTAGTCCTTGAAAGAGATGGAGAATTGTATGATTCACTCCAAGTCTTTGGCACCACCTTTCTAGGTAGAATCCATTAACTATATGTGTTATATCTAGAACTATGTTCCTCGTAAAGATATGAAGGGCATAACTCCCTTTCAATCTTGGACTGGTCGACAATTGTCAGTTAAACACTTTCGAGTGTTTGGCTCTAGTGCATGGTCCCACATTCTAGCAGAAAAATGTAAGGTTGTAGACCTGTAGAGAAAGCCTTACATATTTTTTGGTTACCCAAATGATGGGAAAGGCTACAGGCTTCTTCATCCTACCAAACATGAGTTGTTCATTGAGAGGGTTGTTCATCTTGAGGAGAGTCCTTCTAGTTCTTCTCTCAAAGCTTCTCCCACCACCATTAGATTAGAGTCCTTACATCATGATGATAGTTCTTCAGAAGATTATAATCCTTTAGATCATGATGAGGGTTCTTCTTCCTCCACTTTAGATGATGATGGTGATGATGAGGGTGCACATATTTCATTGTTAGAGGATTTGATGATTATCCTCTTGATATCCTTCTTCTTCAACCATAGGGTCTATTTAGGCTCGACAAATATTACAATCAACATGGGATTGGGTAGGGGATCTTTCAGATCATAGAAGAACAAGATCATAATTTCAAGAAGCTCCACATCTCTTCCTTGCCATAAATTTTGATCCACTATCCTTTCGGGAAGCTTCTAGTGTCCTTGAGTGCAATGATGCAGGAAGTGTTCACTTCCTTGGAGAGGAACCACACTTGGGAGCTTGTCCCACTTCCTAAGGGAAGGAAACTTGTTTGATGCAAGTGGTTCTATTAGACAAAATTTGTAGTAGATGGGTCAGTTGACAAGCATAAGGCACAATTGGTTTCTAAAGGATTCTCCCAAGTTCCAAGGATTGACTACTATAAGAATTTTGCACCAATTTCCAAAATGAATTATATTCAACTTATCCTTGCTATAGTTGCAACACATAGATGGGATGTTCATTAGATGGTTGTGAAGAGTGCTTTTCTTTGTGGTGATCTTTAGGAGGAGATATACATGGAGCAGCCACACGGTTTCATTCAAGATCCTTCACTTGTGTCATCTTTGGAAGTCTCTCTATGCCCTGAAATAGGCCCCTTAGGCTTGGTATGCCAAGATGGAATCCTTCCTTCTAAAAAGTGAGGTTCACTTGATTTCATTTTGATCCTAATGTCTAAATTTTGCAGCAAGATGATACTCACACCTTCTTCGTTCTCTATGTCAATGACTTGTTGATCATAGGAATTCACCCATCCACCATTTAGGAAGTAAAAATTGCCCTTCATTAATAGTTTTTGATGTCTGAATTGGGCTTGTTGCACTACTTCTTGGGGATTGAGATCACTCAGTCTTCTTCAGGTATCACTCTAACACAATCTAAGTACACAATTGAAATACTCCAGAGGTTTCACATGGTTGATTATAAGCCTACACCAACTCCATTTTTTGTCAAGGGTCAAACTTGAGGCTAAGTGTTATTCACCCTTGATTGATGACACTTTGTATCAATAGCTTATTGGTAGTATCATCTATCTAACTCATATGAGGCCTGGAATTTCACATGTAGTAGGTATGGTCTCTCAATTCATGTAGGAGCCACATGAGTTACACTGGAAGGAAACTAAGCGAATTCTTCACCACATCAAGGGTACTCACAATTATGGGATTCATTATGTAGAAAGTGTGGATTGTGTCTTGGTGGGACACACAGATTTAAATTAGGCAGGTGATTCTCAAGATCACAAGTCTACTTCAAGATATTGCTTCTCCCTTGGTTCCAATCTAGTTTATTGGTTGAGCAAGAAGCAGTCTATTATTGCTCTTTCATCTATAGAGGTTGAGTATCAAAGAATGGTTAATGCACTACTGAGGCCATATAGCTTTAGAACATCCTCACTGAGTTTGGTATTCCCTTTTAGAAGCCAACAATTTAATCTATTATGACAACTAGAGTGTGATTCAAATCTCACACAATCTGGTCCATCATCACCAAATCAATCACATTGAGATCCACATGCACTACATTCAGGAGCTGATTCATGGTGAGATCATTGATCTCAAGTACTGTGTGACATTAGCTCAAATTGCAAACATCTTCACTAAAACCTTCACTAAGATCAAGTTCCTCCATTTGCGAGCCTTGCTTAGGGTGCGGTTGGTGTCCTCTTTAGAGAGGGATGTACTTAGTCCTTCTCTTCTTCTGTCTCTATTTTGGGGGTGTTCTCTCTCTATTTTTAGGGAGCGCTTCTTCTTCTTGGGAGGATTTGATATGTACTTGGGTACACCTAACATGGCTTCATTTATCGAGACCCATCATCTTTTACATCCTCCTAAGTTGTGCTTAAGGGGTTGTTAGTGTAGGTTTTGATTTCCTAGTGAGTTAATTTATTTTCCCTTAGTCATAGGTTTTTCCTACACTTTTATTAAGATTTCTTAGGATAATAAAGTGATTTTATTATTCAATAACTAAGAGATGAGTGATGTGGTTTCTTCTTCCTTAAAGGGTGGAACACTCTCCACTTTTGGTGGTTAATTCCTATTAGTTGGATTTGCCACCTCCATCATCTCCTTAGTTCTATATAAACTCACTACCTAGCTTGTATTTTCATTCATTTTGGAAGCTCTTAGTGTATTTCTATCATATTGACATACATAATCTCTCAAAGTTCTAGTTTGCATTCTTTATGTGTTTTTAGTTTATGTAGCTTTGGTTTTCTCTTAAAAATTTCCTTGGGTTATTTAATCTATTTCAGATTTCTAACACAAGGCATAATTTTTATTAGAATAATGTTTCTTGATTAAAAATATGTTCAACTTGTAGCTTATTGGGCATAACTCTTGTATTTATGACAAGACAAGAATAAGTTGGCTAAATAATGAAGCTCTCCCTCCAAAGATAATGATATAAAATGATGCTAGATTACTAATATTCAAGTTTTTATTTTAAATTAAAACTATTTATAAAATATAAAATCAAAAAATTACATCTAAAATTAAAATTTTACATAAAACTCAAAATATATAAAAATACAACTAAAATTAAAATTTCATATAGATCCAAAAATTAAAAATTATACATAAAATTGTGAAAAGAAAATCAAATTCTGAAATTGTACATCTCAAAAATCCAATCTATACATAAAATTGAAATTATATCTAAAACCAAAATTACAAAATCATACCCAAAATTTAAAAATTATAATCAACAAAAACAAAATCAATTGTACAAAATCTAAAAAAAACAATCATCCACAATTTCAAATTTCAGTTTGTAAAACATATAATCCAAAAAATTTCTTACATGTTAGATTGAATAAAAACACAAAATGCTACGTTGTACATAACAATGAAATCAAATATTAAACCAAAAAATACAAAATTATTCCTAAAATTATATCTCTATATAAAATCAAAATTCCTTACTTAAAATGGATTGTACTAGTTGCTGTTTTTTTATCGCAAGCAAATTTAGTACTTGTGTAGTCCATTTGAACTTTGGTTTTGAAAATGAAACCTAAGATTCTCCTTTGAACACAAAAAATAATAGTTTATATGTATTAATATATTAAATATTGTTCTTGTTTCAAATTCTTATAAGAAATTGTAGCAGTTAGAGATTTTTATTTTTTTTTTCATTATTTTTTAACTTAATTTTTTTTTAATCTTAAGTTATTAAGTACATAGAAGTATCTTGGTCCTCTAGTTTTTTAATGTTGAAATTAGAGCACTTGAATAGATTTATTCTATTGCTAAATTTATAAATCTAAAGATCTTTAAATAGTTTTACATATGTGAATACATGTGGATAGATGTGTCTCTTGTATGAGATATGACTCTCCATGAGAAATATTTTTGAAGTGTGATTAAATATAGTTAATGTTTTTAACACCACCCATAAACTTTGATTTATCACACAACTTAACGAAATGGTGAAGGACACCTATAATAAATAGGTATATTAGCTAGGTACCCATGTACAAATGAAGAATATTTAGCACTAACTCCTTGAAAATATACAAAAACATCCTTGTTTTGAACACCTTTGATTATATCAATAAAGACGATGATGTCATTTGCAATGATCTACAATGAAATAATTACAAGTTGAAAACCAATATCAAGCTCTCAAAAATGAATCAAACACCTTAGATTGGTTATTTTAAGATCTCCATGCTAGTTTCTCTTGTGAATATATCTTTTCCATCTTACATGACATGACATATCTTATGATATTGCTATCAGGATTCAACCGTGTAGTTTCGAGTCAAACTCATTGACCCATGTTTCATGAGTAGTGGTTCAACAAGAACCCATCTCTCATGATATCGAATGGTCCACTTAGCACTCATTGCATCTAGGTGATGCTCACAGAGGTGAAGCACTGGTCCGCCCCGGAGGTCACCCATCCCAAGACGCTTCTCAAGCAACTGGGAGTTTTCCAAGGTTAAGCCCGCTTGAGTTGTTACCCCATTTGCAAAACCTTCAGCAAGTGTTGTGCCTTATGAACCATTCATAATAGATCCCCTTTAGCTCATCAATTGATAAGTAGGAGGTATTTTCCACAGCGGTCAAATTATGATATTGCTATGGATTCAACCAGTTTCGAGTCAAACTCATTGACCCATGTTTCATGAGTAGTGGTTCAACAAGAACCCATCTCTCATGATATCGAATGGTCCACTTAGCACTCATTGCATCTAGGTGATGCTCACAGAGGTGAAGCACTGGTCCGTCCCGGAGGTCACCCATCCCAAGTCCAGCTGCGCTTAACCAGGGAGTTTTCTCCAAGGTTAAGCTTGAGTTGTTACCCCATTTGCAAAACCTTCAGCAAGTGTTGTGCCTTATGAACCATTCATAATAGAGCCCCTTTAGCTCATCAATTGATAAGTAGGAGGTATTTTTCCACAGCGTGTCAAATTATGATATTGCTATCAGGATTCAACCGTGTAGTTTCGAGTCAAACTCATTGACATATCTTGTTTTTCATTTCTTTTGCACTCTTAATGTTTTGTAACCATCATTCTTCTTTTCACAATTTCTTCTTCAACAACTAAATTCTGATAATTATTGATTGGAGAGATTGAATAGATTTTCTCTATTGCTAACTCCGTAGATCCAAAATACTATAAATAGATAACGTATATAGATAGATGTATCTCTTGCATAAGACGATGACTCTCTATGAGAAATATTTTTAAAATTTGATTAAATAAAATTTATATTTTTAACATTGATCGGTAGAATCACCATCTCCATTCCTGTTATCATCTATTCTCCGCTCAGAACATATTGCTTGCGTAGATAAGCATGCAAATTGTTTGTCACCTGCATAAGATAATCCCACAACTCCCATAGAACTTTAATAACAAAATTAAAACAATTTTGTACATATGTAATAAATAATTTAAATTAACTTTAGCATATATTCTTGTCTTAGATTCTTTTAAAAGTTTAAATTTTATATGATTATTGTCAATACAAAGCTGATTAATATATAATAAGTAACCATTTGAACATTTTTCAAAGTTCAGTTTGTATAAAGATGCTAAACAGCAACAAGAGACGTAGACGTATTTCCTGCCTAACATGTTGAGTAAGATGAGATACAATTTCAGTCGGTTGGAAAGCAGCTTCTGTAAATAGAAAATAGAGATTGCTTACAATAATAGAATGATCTGGTTGTTGAGAATCTGTCTACATTAAAGCATAATCGGTAGCTTGGATAAATAAACATCTATTTTTTAGAGCTTAATGGGAATTACGTGCATCCTTTTTTCTGATAACAGGTTTCTAAGTGTGATACAAATTCCAGTAGGTTGGAAAGAAGCTTCTGTAAATTGAATAGAGAGATTGCTTACAATAACAAAATGATCTGGTTGTTGGAAAGCACCTTCTGTAAATTGAAGAGAAAGATTACTTACAATAATAGAATGATCTGGTTGTTGAGAATCTGTCCACATTAAACAATAATCGGTAGCTTGGATGAACAGGCATCTACTCATTAATATATTATAATAATCTTCAATAATAATAGCAGCAATCGCCTTCCTTTCAACATACACTCAATTTAACAATCAAAATAATTGGTTTTCCAATTTAAAATATGGTGACTATAGGTGCTATTGGAAGGACGATAGACACATACAATAGAAGGTTTCGACGAAGCACTACACAAACTAATTTTTAAAAAGAGTATAATTATGCAATGTTTTTGTATGTGCCTATTGACCATCTAAAAGCACCTAACTATGCTTTTACTTGGAACTAAATCTAGGAGCACCATTTGCATTCATGAATAATAATTAGTGTTGCAAAGTGGATCATATGCGTGGTTGGAGTAGTCATTGGTATTCAAACCAATATGCTATGTGAAATGGTAAGATCAAATGCATATTCATGCATAATTGTTCACTTATAGATCACAAATATTTTATGAGATTGAGAATAGGCTTATCGTTATCTAAAAAATTGATGTGAGATGCGTTGGTGTGCTTTTCACTGGCCAAAAAGTCAATTTTTTTCTAACATCAACTTTGGAAGGTTTGGTTATATTTTTTTCCTTTAGTGCCCTTATTTTTCTAGTTTTGTAGGTAGGCTTGTGAGGAGTTAGACTAGTTTATATGGATTGGATGATGCTAATTAGAATATTAAAATTTGGCATTAGAAAAGATGCCATGGCCTCTCTTCTTTCAAGAATTTTGGCTTGTCAAGTTCATCTTACTAAAGGCCTCTAATTTGTGTGTTTAAGGGATATTTTAAGAATTTATTTAAAACTTATGATTTTGGGTCCCTTTGAGCTACCAATAATTAGGTATACCATTGAGTCACATGTACCTTGTAGGCGTAACTTTCACATGTAATGTGTATCTTCAATATGTAAATGTGTTCCTAACCAAGAGGTGTAGAAATAACAACAATGCCTCCCCCTTTTTTGTTCAGTCAATTCAAGTGAATTATTCTACATTATAGATATATCATTCTTGGTATCTTTTAGCATTTCCATATATTGGTGTTATCTTTGTGGATCTTTATTATTTATTTGACTTTATTTTTGTTATCATTCTCATAGTTAATCCTTGAGCTTTGATATTATGTAAGATTAATGACAAGGGTCCATAATTAAACAACTAATAAAAATCCATATAAAATATAAGAGAATAAAAATAATTCATGTATTGCTTTGGAAATCCCCAATCCTTAGGCTTGGATTTGCTTTGGATTTCCAACCCAAAGACTTGGAGTTCCTTTCCAACATCCAAAGATGTGTTTTTCATATTCTATTGGATTTCACATAATCTTGCTTGTGTTAACCATCAAGTTTGAACGTGTTTCAAGGTCAATTAAATCAAACACCTAGGTAATATTAGGCTCTCTCTTAGTTATTTAACGATGTATTTTTTTTTACATTTTGATAATTTTAAGGCTTTCATCTTTTTTTGTTTTTGTTTTTGTGTCTATTTTTTGTCAAAAACTAGTGTTTGGTATTTTTTACTTTACTTTTTAACCGTTCATTGAAATTTCAAATAAATTGCATTTTTTAAAACTAGACTCCATTATACACATATTCAAAAATAATAATTTTCAATTAGTTTTCAAAAATTATAGGGGGAGCATGACCAAAAATTTATTTTTTCAGGATGTGTCCACTTTGAATTTTTTTTTTTTATTCAAGGGGTAAACGCTTTTAACCTGGAGCTATGAACCAGAATACAACCACTCAACAATACCACCCCAACGGGGCTTGAACCTTGGTGGCGAGAACAACAATGCCACCTTTAAACCATCACACCATGCCAATATTGGCAAAGCCACTTTGAAAATTAGTAAAAAATCAAAACTCATTAAAAAATTATCAAAAAAATTGGACATAAACTATATCATGTTAGCTAATTTCTCACCAAAGTGATTTTAAAAATACCAAAAAAGCTAACCTTTTGAGGGAGCCACAAAAGACACTATGTTATGTTTTTTTGACAAAAACAACACCAATTTATATGGCTCCCTTTTTTAAACCCCTTAATATCTATCATTTAAAAAAAAATAGTAGTTTAGAAAGTAGACTCATAGCACTATGACCCTTGCTTTTGTTGCATCTTAAAATTTTGAGTGTAACTATCCTCAATTTCTCATCCAAGGCGAGTATTTCTTGATTTTTTTTTATAAAGTGACCACTTAAGACCCCTTTTTGGCTCCCCATCTTTAAGCACTTACCCAAGATGAAGATGTGAAAAGGTAAGAATCAAACTCTAACTACCCCTCCAAGTATGAAACAACTATATGAATCTATGGACAAGTGTTGGGACACTTGGTGAATCTATATGAGGTGAGACAAAATTCTAGATAACCTCTAAGTAATCTTAAGTGTAGTGTGAATAGGACTAATAAGTAGGCCAAAAAGATAACTAGTTTGATAATACCTCTTTTCACACTAACATCTAGGTCCTTAAGTGACACTTAGGGAGTAAGCTAAACACTGAATAGATGAGTCCCAATAACAAGGCCTAATAAAGTACTCATGTACAATATGGATCTCTCCCAAATGAAGAAAAATGAGAAAACTCAATGGGAAAAATATTGGGATTAAGGTGTCTCAACCTTAGTGAGTCCCATGATTATTTATTTAATTATTTTCCCATAAGTTGATTTTATTTATTAAATTCAATAATAATTGTTTTCAAATTGCTAAGGCACTTTATGGGACCCAACAGAGAGTTGGCATCTTACATGCAAGGTGCAAAAGGATAAAATTGTGACACATGTCATATGGGAGTTTCATTGGGAAAAGGAAATTCTTTAGACCTCTAAAATGGGTCTCATGATGACATGTGGCAGTTTGTTTTGGAAGAAAGCATTGACGAGGTCCATTTGTGTGAGTGTTTATCTCTTCAAAAAATAGGAAGCAAGGAAATGTGAAACTTGTCACTTGGGTGTTTATTGGAGCATTGAGAATTGTGCAGATCTTAAGGATGAGTGCCATGATGCCATGTGGCATGTGTTTGAATTTTTGACTAAAGCTTTGAAGGGAAATTTGATAAACAAAGACTAAGTTGTCACTCAAAGTGGCTAAGAGTCTTGGGTGAGTTCTAAAATGATAATTGAGTTGATTTTCTCTATGGGGTGCCTTGCATACATGAGGTTTCTTTTTTTCTAGAGCTGCAAGTCTTGCATGTGCTTGCATATTGTTACATGTTGGTGCATGTACGTGCATGTTTGGCAGGTTGGTAATTGGGTCACTTGGGACCCATGCAATGTTGTTTGTTTCAATTGTATGCATGCAGAGACTGAGAGATTAACACAAGGAAATGTTCAACACCAATGTATAAGAAGTATATTTTGTTGCCTTAGTGCATTTGTTGTATGGTTGAGAGATTGTAATTTCTAAGATGTCTTTATGCTATCGGATGTTGTGTTATAGAGACCAATTAGACTCAGATAAAATCTTCATCGTTGTCTTATTAACTAATTTTTTGCATGTAATAAATATTTTGCTGCACTTGTATTTAAAATAATAGTTGTAAACGATTATTAAATGTTGAAATGATCAATTACAATATTTATTTAAAAGATAGCTGCAAAAGAAAGATGAGAAATTGGAGCTTGTGCATACAGATGTATGGGGACCAACTCAGATATACTCTCGGTGGCTCTTTATATTATGTCACTTTTATTGATGACGCAACAAGAAAGGTATGGATTTATTTCCTTAAGTAGAAATCTGATGTATTTGAAACTTTTAAAAAATGGAGAAGATTGGTTGAGAATGAGGCAGGTAAAAAGTTAAAATGTCTCAGATCCGACAATGGTGGTGAGTATTGTAGCAAATAATTTGAAGATTATTATTCTTCTAATGTTATTTGTAAGAAAAAAATGGTTTCACAGACTCCGCAAGAAAATGGAGTGGTTGAGCGCATGAATAGAACAATAATGGAGCATGCACGAACTATGAGATTGCATGTTGGGTTGCCTTTAAACATGTGGGTAGAGGTTGCAAACACTGTTGTTTATTTAATTAATAGGGGTCCCTCTAATCCTTTGGTTTGTGGTATTCTAGAGGAAGCATGGACAGGTAAGAAGGTGAGTTATTCTTTTCTCAAGACCTTCGGTTGTGAAGCATTTGCACAAGTAGATTTTGAAAATAGAACAAAGCTTGATACTAAGTCAAAGAAATTTATATTTGTTGGATATGGAATTAATGAATTTGGTTATAGGATTTGGGATTTTGAAAATCAAAAAATTGTAAGAAGCAAGGATATCATATTCAATGAGAAAGTGTTGTACAAAGATCAGTTGCAGTAGCATGAGAAGAAAGAAAATGATTATGTAGTGTTGGATGGTACTCTGAAAAATTAGACTTGGGAATTATGCAAGTTTCCTGCAGATAAAAAGGCTTTACCAAATAAATGGGTTTATAGGATGAAAGAGGAAAATGAAGGTAAGAAAATATTTAAAGCCAGGTTAGTTGTAAAGGGATTTGCACAAAAAAAAGGCATTGATTTTGATGAAATCTTTGCTAATTGCTAAAGATTTTCATTTAGAAAAACTTGATGTTAAAACAACCTTTCTCCATGGTGATTTAGAAGAGGAAATATATATGGAATAGCCACAAGGATTTGAGGTCAAAGGTAAGGAGAAATTGGTGTGAAGATTGAAGAAAAGTTTAGATGGCTTGAAGCAAGCACCTTGGCAATGGTATATTAAATTTGATAGTTTTATGGTTGAGCATGGCTATAGCTAGTGTAATTCAGACTGTTGTGTTTACTTTAAGAGGTTAGATGACAATAGATACATTATTTTATGTTTATATGTTGATTATATGCTTGTAGCGGGGTCTAACATGGATCACATAAGGGAGTTAAAACAACAGTTAGCAAATTCATTTGCTATGAAGGATTTGGCGGTAGCAAAACAAATACTTGGTATGAAGATTACTAGAGATAGGAAAAATAGAAAATTGTTTTTATCTCGAGTTGATTATCTTGAAAATGTGTTGCAAAGATTTCATATGGAGAATGCAAAATCTGTCAACACACCTTTGCCTAGTCATGTCAAATTGACTAAGGAAATGTGTCTAAAGACACAAGAGGAGGAGAATAAAATGTCCAAGGTACCATATGCTTCAATTGTAGGTAGTTTAATGTACGTCATGGTATGCACAAGACTAGATATTGCACATGTTGTATGAGTTGTTAGCAGGTATATGAGTATTGAGCATTGTCCAAAATGCGGTAAAATGGATTCTCGAGTATTTGAGAGGTACATCCAATAAATGTTTATGTTTTGAGGGCTCTAATATTGATTTAAAAAGCTATGTTGACTCAAATTTGGTAGGGGATATAGATACCAGGAAAAGTACCCTGTGTTATGTATTTACAGTTGGTGAGACAATAGTCAGTTGGATTTCTCAGTTGCAAAAGGTGGTTGCTTTATCCACCATGGAGGCAGAGTATGTAGCTATAACAGAGGCAAGCAAAGAGATGATATGGCTACAAATTTTCATGGAAGAGTTGGGAAAACAAGTTGAAAGTTACTTGTTTATGAATAGCCAGAGTGCTATACATCTTGCCAAAAAAAATTCCTTGCACTAAAAAACAAAACATATACAACTAACATATCATTTTATTCATTTGATGATGGAGGATGGATAGGTAAAGTTAGAAAAGATACATACAAATCATAATTTAGTGGATATGTTTATGAAGGTAGTGACAAGGGAGAAGTTGAGCTCCTCTTCAGCTTCGGTTGGCCTTCAAGGTTAAATTTAAACAAAACAAAACAGCAGGGTCCAAGGTGCTTATTTCCAGTAGGAATTGTAGGGGCAACGATGTTATGATCAGTCTCCAAGTGGGAGATGGTATGGAGTGGATTCTAATATATGTCCAAGTGAGAGATTGTTGTGTTATGGAGACCAATCAAACTCAGATAAAATCTACATCATTATCTTATTAATTAATTTTCTACACGTAATAAAAATTTTGCTGCACTTTTATTTAAAATAATAGTTACAAAAAATTATTAGATACTGGAAATGATCAGTTACAATATTTATTTTAAAGATAGCTACAAATAGTTATTGGTAACCACCCAAAGAAAATGTTTTATTGGGTGCATGAGTCAAAACCAATGGCCACACTTCATTTGTAATTAATGGGACATATGTGGGAACATATTCCAATACCTGGATTAGAGTTTGGAGGGTAGTAGGTCATGAAAAATGTTAGTAGAAAATTGCAAAGCAGTGGCTGGAAAAATGCAGGAAGCGTCGTGGGTACCTGTAGCAATGGCTGTGTAAAAACAATAGTTGAAAAATGTGATGAAAAGCATTGTTGCAGGTTGCAAATGTTGTTGTATGTCATTGTAAAGGTTTTTTTTGGTATTTTAATATACATTGGACCCTCTGTTGGTGGGCATAGCCTATATTTGCGTGAACCACATTAAAACTTTTTGTTGTCTTCTTGTTGTTCACTTTTCTAGGTTTTATAAATTTGTTGTGTTTTTCATAATTTTATACATTTAATTGATAAATTATTGCCTCAAATCCCTAACACTGGATTCACTCTAGAATCTTGTATCATAGTAAATCAACACCTGCAAGAGAATAGACTCTAAGACTTGTATTGTAACAATTTATTACAGTAATACAATTGATCTATGCTTTGGTGTGTGGGTTTTTCCCAAAAGGTTTTTGCCATGTAAATTATGTGTTGTGTGGTTCAATGCTTTAAATATAAAAATAACTATATGCATTTTCATTCTTGAATGATAACTGTAAAATTAAAAGGAATTGAAACAAAGTTTTGCAACCCTCTCCTAATTTCTTTTCATTAGGGAAGAATTTTTGCACTTGGCTTTCCTTTCATTTGGTATCAGAGCCTGGCTAGCTTTGTTATCCTTATTGGGTTTGAATGTTTTTTTGTTCTTATCTAGTTTCAATGAGAGTTATTGCAAAAAGATATTGGTAATATTGTTACAGTTTTAAGATGGAAAGCATATCCAAAAGAATAGAGATGGAGAAATTCAATGGTAGCAATTTTGAGTTGTGAAAACTCAAAATAGAGGATATGCTCGTAGATAGAGATCTATGTGCTGCAATATCCAATATAAAAAAAACAACAACCTTGCAAGAGGAATGGAATCTAATGGATTGGAAATCCAAGGGTTTGATAAGACTCTATTTGGCTGATTTTGTGCTCCTCAATGTCCAAAGGAGAAGACTACAACTAGTCTTTGGAAGAAGCTTGGTGACATTTATCAGGGAAAATCATTGGTAAATAAGCTATTCCTAAGGATAGAGGATTATTTTTTGATCACCTGGATGCATTTAATATGTGTGTTGCTCAACTGGGTTATGTTGGTGTGAAGATAGAAGATGAGGACCGTTGCTTGCTTCTGCTATGTTCTTTGCCAAACTTGTGGGACCACCTGGTGATGGCTATTGGAAGCACAACAACCACTTTGAAGATGGAATATGTGGTTGCTTTGCTATTATCTGAAGAGATGCAAAGGATATCTTCTTATATGGCCAAGGAGGCCCTATTTATTCATGGTAGATTGAAGGAGAAAGGAAAGAAAAAGGACAAGAAGTCTAAGTCCAAGTCCTCAGGGATATCTAAGTCTCATAGTGAAAATTCCAAGGCTAAATGTTGGAACTGTGATACACCTAGCCATTTCCAGAAAGATTGCAAAGAGGAGAAAAAGAAGAAAAATAAATCCTCTAATTTTGAATCTGATTCTAAATCCTTGTATTAAGATGCAGATGCATTTGTCACAACCTTGGCAACACATGCATCAAAAGATGTGTGGTTGATAGACTCAATTTCTTCTTCCCACATGACCTATCACAAAGGTTGGTTATCAAAGTATGAAGAATATGACAATGGGACGATGTATCTAGGTGATGAATCTCACCTAAAGATTGTTGAACATGGAAGAGTCAGGATCTAATTCCCTAATGATAGAGTGAAGGGGATTGATGGTGTATTGCATATCCCTAGTTTGGCATGGAACCTACTTTCCATGAGAAAGTTAAGTGATGTGGTCTAGTGCAAGTTGTTTTCTCAAGTGGTGGATGCAAGATGACCAAATGTTCTATTGTGCTTGCTAAGGTGTTCAGATTGGAACCTTGTATAAGATGGATGCATGAAGTATTCAATCCAATATCACTAATGTGAAGTCCAAGAAAAGGGCTTTGGATTCTTCATCCTCACCATCAAATCAAGAAGAGAAGAAGAATGTGGTGTCTACATCTAATGGTCATTCTTTCTAGGTATCTAAGGGTGCCAATGATTTGGAGATGAAGCTCCCAATAGAGAAAACAATGTTGTGGCACCAAAGGCTTGGCCATATTGGTGAGAAGGGTCTTAGAGCAGGCTAAAATATAAAAGTCTTGTTCAAGGCCTTGATGATTTTAACCTTGAGTTAAATTTTTGCAAACATTATATATAAGAAAAAAATATTGTGTTTCATTTTATTCTAGTTTTCATAAATCTTCTGGGGTTTTGGATTGTGTGCATTCTGATGTGTTTGGTCCAGTTAATGTTCCTTCATTTTCTAGATCTGTGTACATTGTCTCATTCATAGATGACTATTCTAGAAGGACATTTGTGTATTTCCTCGTAAGTAAATTTGAAGTTTTCAGTTAGTTTAAGGAGTTCAAATCCTTGGTTGAAAACTGGACTAGTAGAAAAATCAAGTTCTTGAGGATGGATAATGATGGAGATTTTTGTTCCACAAAATTTGATAGGTTTTGTAAGGACCATGGGATCAAGAGACACAAGACAACTCCATATACCCCACAATAAAATAAAATTGTGGAGAGGATGAACAAAATGTTGATGGAGAGGGTTAGGAATATGTTGAGTGGTGTTGGCCTTGAACAAGAGTTTAGGGTTGAAGTTGTAGCCACTACATGTTACTTGATTAACTAGTCTCCTACTTTGGCTCTTATCGAAAAGGCACCTATTGAGGCATGGTCTAGAAAGAATCCCTCAATGAGATATCTCAGAGTCTTTGGTTGTGAGGAATATGCTCATGTTCCTAATGTGAAGAGGTCTAAGTTGGAGAACAAGGAAGTGAAGTGTATCTTCATTGGCTATGGTGTTGGTGTGAAAGGGTACAAGCTTTGGGATCTAGTTGTGGAGAAGGTTCTCCATCTAGTAGAAGTGTTATTTTTCATGAGCTAAAACCTTCCATAGTTGATCTACAACTAGAGAAGGAAGAGAAGAAGAAGGAGGTAGTTCAAATTCCCCCTACTCCTAAGAGAGATGAACTACATACTCCTGGTGGACCTGATGATGAGGAAAACTCTAGTAGCTCTGAAGAAGAGATAAAACCTCAACCTTTGCAATTGAGAAGATCTACATGAGAAAGGAGGCAACCAAAAAGGTTTTGGTATTCTATGTTAGATTTCAATTGCATTTTTTCTTTGATTGCTAACACTGATGAGCTTAGGACTATTAGAGAGGCTATGGGTATGCATGATCAGATTCCTAGATGTAAACCATGAATGAAGAGATGGTGACATTGAAGAAGAATACTACATGGGATCTAGTACCTTTTCCTAAAGGATGGAAACCCGTTGGATGAAAATGGTTCCTCAAGAAGAAGATGAGTCCTAATGGTAGTGTTGAGAAGCACAAGGCAAGGTTGGTCATGAAGGGATATTCCTAGATGGAGGGAATAGACTATGGAGATATTTTCTCTCCTATAACCAAGCTGACATCCATTCAATTCTTGTTATCACTTGTAGCAGCTTATGACTTGGAGGTCAAGAAAATGGATGCCAAGACATCTTTCCTTCATGGTGACTTAGAGGAGGAAATCTATATATCACAACTAGAGAATTTTGTTGAGAAAATCTTTGTATGGTCTAAAACAATCTCCTAGGATGTGGTACCAGAAGTTTGACACCTATATGTTTTCCTTAGGATTTTTGAGATCCAAATCTAACCATTGTGTCTATTACAAGGCTAAAAATGGTCACATTCTCAGTATTTTCCTATATGTGGATGATATGTTGTTCATTTGGAATGGCAAAAGTATGATTTCAAATTTGAAGACTCAATTTTTAGCATAGTTCAAGATGAAAGATCTGGTTGTAGTGAGGCATATTATGGGAATTGAAATCAAAAGAGATAGAGCTAACAAAAAGCTTTGGCTCAACCAAAGTAAGTATGTAAAATTCATGTTAGAGAGATTCAACATGACTACTTGCAAACAGATGGTTGTTCTAGTTGTTTAGGGGATGAAGATTTCTATGGAGGAAAAGTCCAGATTTCCTTATGGGAGTTTTGTTGGTAGCTTGATGTATGCTATGTATGTATGTGACTAGACATTGCCCAAGTAGTGGGAGTACTTAGTTAATTTATGGCTAATCCTAGACGGACACACTAGGATGCGATGAAGAGAGTGTTCAGGTACTTGAGGGGTACTTTCGAGTATGCCCTATGTTTTCATGGTTATCATATTGGACCTCGACATTCAGCGAGCATTCATGGATATGTGGATTCAGATTAGGCAAGTGACATTGACAACAAGAGATCCATTAGTGGATATATTTTCATATTGTTTGGTGGTGTTATAAGATGGATGAGCAAGCGACAAGTTGTAGTCACTTTGTGCACTATTGAAGCAAAGTACATGGCAACTACTCATGCTTGTAAAGAAGCAATTTGACTAAAGAGATTGTGTTTGGATATTGGTTTTGATGTAAGATAGATTACTATCTGTTATGACAGCTAGAGTGCTATATGTTTAGCAAAAAATCCTGCTTTCCATGCCAAAAAAAAGCACTTTGATCTATTTAATTTTTTTTTGTGATATGGTGGAAGATGGAAAGGTTAAATTTGAAAAGGTAGAAACTTTGGTGAATTTTGCAAATGCACTAACGAAGCCAGTGAAAACGAAAAAATTTCAGATGGCGTGTCAATTCTATGGGCCTTGTGGCCTGAGCAGTGATACAGACACTCCTGAAGGTCTTCAACAAGTGGGAGAATGTTGGGATTAAGGTATCTCAACCTTAGTGAGTCCCATGATTATTTATTTAATTATTTTCCCCTAAGTTGTTGATTTTATTTATTAAATGCAATAATAATTATTTCCAAATTGTTAAGGCACTTTGTGGTACCTAGAGGAGAGTTGGCATCCTACATGCAAGATGCAAAAGGATAATATTGTGACGCATGTCAAATGGGAACTCCATTGGGAAAAGTCAATTATTTAGACCTCTCAAATGGGTGCCATGATGGCATGTGGTAGTTTATTTTGGAAGCAAGCACTAGCCGAGTCTGTACTTGTGTGAGTGTTTATCTCTTTGGAAAAGTAGAAGCAAGGAAATGTGACGCTTGTCACTTGGACACCCATTTGAGCATTGATAATTGTGCAAACTTCTATGATGAGTGCAATGATGCCATGTGGCACGCATTTCACTATTGACTGAAGCTTTGAAAGGAAAGTTGCTAAATAGAGATTGAATTGTCACCTAGAGTGACTAGGAGTCTTGGGTGAGTTCTAAATTGGTAGTTGAGTTGATTTTCTCTATGGGACACCTAGCATGTGAGTTTTCTTATTTTTTGGAGTTGTAAGTCTTGCATGTGCTTGCATGTTGTTGCATTTTGGTTTATGTGCATGCATGTTTGACAGGTTGGTCATTGGGTCAATTGGGACTAGTGTATGTTGTTGATTTTAGTTGCATGCATGCATAGACTAAGAGATTGACAAATGGAAATTTTCAACACCCATGTATGAGAAGTATATATTGGTTCCTTATGCATTTTTTTTATGGTTGAGAGATTGTAATTTCTAAGCCGTTATGCTACCAGATTCACTCTAGAATATTGTATCACAATGAATCAACACCTACAAGAGCATGGACTCTGAGACTTGTATTGTAATATTTTATTATGGTTTAATACAATTGATCTATGCTTTGGCATGTGGGTTTTTCTTGAAAGGGTTTTCCCATGTAAATTCTGTGTTGTGTGGTTTAATGCTTTAAATGTAAAAATAACTATATTTATGTACATTATTGAATATTAACTATCAAAGTAAAAGGATTTGAAACAAAAAATTTTAACCCTCTCCTGATTGATTTGCATTAGGGAAGTGTTTCCATGCTCAACTTTCCTTTCAATAGGTATCAAAACATGACAAACTTTGTTATCCTTGTTGGGTTTGAAGGGTTTATTGCGCTTATCTAGTTTCAATGGGAGTTCTTGCAAAGAGAGATTTGTAATATTGTTACAAATTTAAAATGGAAAGCACATCCAAAAGAATGGAGATGGAGAAACTCAATGGAAGCAATTTTAAATTGTGGAAACTCAAAATAGAGGATATGCTCATAGATAAAGATCTAAGGGCTACAATATCTAGTACAAAAATAACAACAATCTCGCAAGAGGATTGAAACCCAATGGATCAAAAATCCAAGGGTCTGATAAGACTCTATTTGGTTGTTTTTGTGCTCCTAAATGTCCATGAGGGGAAAAATATAGCTAGTCTTTGGAAGAAGCTTGGTGACAATTATCAAGGGAAATCCTTGGTAAATAAGTTATTCCTGAGAAATAAACTATATTCTCTAAGGATGGAGGAAGGAGGATTAGTTGTTGATCACTTGAATACATTTAATATGCTTGATGCTCAACTGGTTTTTGTTGGTGTGAACATAGGAGATGAGGATCATTGCATGCTTTCGCTATGTTCTTTTCCAAACTCACGGGACCACCTAGTGATGGCTATTGGAAGCACAACAACCACTTTCAAGATGGAAGATGTGGTTGCTTCATTGTTATCTAAAGAGATGCAAAGTAAATCTTCTAAGATGGCAAAGGAGGCCCTATCTATTCATGGTAGATCAAAGGAGAAAGGAAAGAAAAATGAAAAGAATTATAAGTCCAAGTCTCTGAGGGGATCTAAGTCTTCTGGTAAAAATTCCAAGGCTAGATGTTGGAACTACGATAAATTTGATCATTTTTGAAAAGATTGCAAAGAGGATGCAAATGCATTTTTCATAGCCTTGGAAACGCATGCATGAAAGATGTGTGGTTGATATACTTTGGTGCTTCTTTCCACATGACCTCTCACAAAGGTTGGTTCTTAAAGTATGAAGAATATGACGGTGGGAAGGTGTATTTGGGTGATGACTCTCAGCTAAAGATTATTGGTCATGGAAGAGTCGAGATCCGATTCCCTAATGGTAGAGTGAGGGGGATTGATGGTGTATTGTATATCCCTAGTTTGACATGAAATATACTCTCAGTGAATAAGTTGAGTGATGTGGGAGTGCAAGTTGTTTTCTCGAGTGGTGGATGCAAGATGACCAAAGGTTCTATGGTACTTGCTAAGGGTGTTTAGATTGGCACCTTGTTTAAGATGGATGAATGCAATGTCCAATGCAATATCACTTTTGTGAAGTCCAAGAAAAGGGTTTTGTATTCGTCATCCTCACCATCAGATCAAGAAGTGAAGAAGAATCTAGTTTCTACATCTGATGGTCATGCTTTCTAGGTACCCAAGGGTGCCAATGCTTTGGAGATGAAGTTACCAGTAGAGAAAGCAATGTTGTGGCACCAAAGGCTTGGCCATATTCTTGAGAAGGGTCTTAGAGTGGGCTAAAAAATAAGAGCCTTGTTGAAGGCCTTGATGATTGTAATCTCAAGTTTGATTTTTGTGAATATTGTATATATGGAAAACAACACCATGTTTCTTTTTATTCCAGTTCTCATAAATCTTTTGGGGTTTTGGATTATGTGCATTCTGATGTGTTTGGTCCTATTAATGTTTCTTCATTGTCTAGATTTGTGTATTTTTTCTCATTCATAGATGACTATAACAAATAGTTTTGGCATTGAGATGGTTTAGAAATTGAGTTGTTTAACATTTTTAATATCCTTTCTAAAAATAAAAAAAGACACATAGTGAAATTATTGTATCTTTTGATTGGCAACTCGAAATTGAGTGTCACATTTTGTGAAAGTGAATAATTTTTCAAGTCCAATCCATTGGAAAAAATTTACATTATTGTTAAAAAGTGCCCCATTTTGGTTGAAAAATGGATTAGCCTATGCGCTAATTATTTATAAATGACAAATTTAGGGGGGGTCTCATATTGAATCAAGGACTTGGGTGTGTTGAGTTGTTCCTTTGAGAACTTCCATAAATTGTGTCTTTAAAAACCACATTTCCATTTCATTTATTTATGCACATAAATTTATGCAACATATATACTAATCATGGGGTCTAATAAATCAAATATACTTTTAACACCATTTAATTATCATGAATGGAAACTAGCCATTTCTCTTATGCTAAATAATCAAGGGTTATACAAGGTAACTATGGGAACATAAAATCAACCCAATATTGTGAAAGGTAAGGAAAAATGGTTTAATAAGTGTAATTAAGCCATTTGATTATTGGTCCTTAATCTATCTCTAGAACCTCTATTCCATGTAGAGGCCTTGAAAACACCCAAAAAAGTTTGACAAATTAAGAATTCATGATCTCAAAAATGAACTCATAAATTTGAGTTCAATAGATTTTGTGATGTAGAGAAGGGGAATAAAACTCCAAAAAAACCTAAATCAACCAATCTTGAAACCCTAAAACATCACTTGGTGGGTTTTTCCTCACAAGCCTTCAATCTTTAAAACCTAAAATATGGGGGCAACAAATTGATTTTTTATTCATAACTTTCAGTGAAGATATGATCTCCAAAATGTAAATAAATTTATAGATACCCATTTTGGATTTATACAGCATATATAAGAATTAGGGTAGGTTACTTTGTACAGAATATTTCAAAAATGGACTATAATTCTTCCAATTAAGCCTAAAACATGAAAAATCAAACCTACAACATCATCAAAACACACGCAAGCCTCAATATGGAACCCTAAAACTTTGGATCATGGTAATATACAACATTTCAAACTGCCACACAAAAAACTAGAATTCTCCATTGTGGAAACCATGAAAAATCATATTTTGAAAGTCACCAGTTACCCTACCTAGGGTTTATGATAGTTTTGAACCGTTTTTGTCAAAATTGCAATATCTCTCTCAAAACTCAACAAAAATAAATGAGACCAAGTGCATTATAAGGTATATTCACATGTATTTCAATCCCAATTGTTCTAAGATCAAGATATAGAATATCAAATTTGTACCACGTGCTGCAATAGACTAGTTACAAAAAAAAATTGGAAGTGGAAGTCACCAATTTGATCATAACTTACATAAAACTTAATGAAAATCAACCAAACCAATTTAAAATGAAAAATAACTCAATAATATATCACACCCAATCATGTGTAGATCATTAAAATTTTGTACAGTATCGTACTACATCAAAGAACAATGTTGCAACATTCATATTTGCAGAAAACAAAGGAATTTTATTGCTTAGACTTCAAAATTCTAACCAACAACCTTGGTTTCAACCTCCCCAAGGATATTTAAACATGTACTAACCATTTAAAACTAATTTTCAAATTACAACCATTCTAATTCCTTCATTTACACCATGTGATTTCAAATTCCACAATTTGCAACATTTTAGACAATATTGACAACTTTTAAAACCTATAGCAACTTTTACATTTTTGACAACTTGACCACACCTATCCTCCTAAGAACTCATCTAGACCCTTAAAAACATGAAGATGATCCAAAAGGACCCTATTACATAAGAGAGACACAAAACAACAAAAATCTCATGGGTGCTCCTACACCATACTCCCAGGCAAAGAAAAGATTCAAGATCCGCTTGAATAGAAGGTAGCAACTTGACAATCAGGTTTGAAATCCCTTGTGTGATCTACATAGACCTCTGCATATGACCTTTGAAATAGTTCTATGTTTGTTTCATCTTCACTATAGGTTTCTTGAACATTTGGCAAAGATATTTGAACTTGTCAATATAAACATGTCCCCCATTTACACCTCTACCTTGTAACTTATCCTTTCTTCCCTTCAAACATTTCTTGCTCAAATCTACAATCTCTTTCCCAGAAATCATCTTTCCTTTATCATCAAAATTTCTTTCATTTACAACCTTCCAAACAGGTGCATCATTTGTATAGGCACCATCTCCTTCTTTAGACACATCACATTCTTCATTTTATTTGTCATAGGTTGTTGTATATGATAGACCAGCCCCTAGTAAAAAGCTAAATAGTGATGAACACCTTTCCTTGGAAGAAAAAAGTTTAAAAAAAATTATCAACCACTATTTCTATATGATCCTTCAAGACATCTTGAACTTCCCAAGGCAACTCTTTAATGCTTGTTGATGTCAAAATAGTCCTAGGTTTTCTTACCATTCTATTACTTACCTCTTCCTCTTTCTCAGATGGATTTTTCTCTTCCTTCTTCAAAAAATATTCTTCAATGTCTGGTGCTACTATCCTCTCTTGTCTTCTTCTCTTTAGAATAATCTTCTTGATAGGCCATTTAACCTTCTTCCTTATTGGCCAATGCCAACTTTTTTCTTCGTTTTCTCTCTCAAGAAACTATTGCATCTCAAGTTCCATTCTTTTTTCCATTTCTTCCATTTTTTTTCCTATTTATTCGAAGGTGTGTCTCAACTCCATTATCTCTTTTTTCACTTTTATTTGTTCTTCTTTTTCATTTTTCTTCATCTCACTTTTCTTTTTTCCTTTCCCTTATTTCTTGTTTGGTTCCTCCTTACTTTGCAAGTCTCCACAGACTATTCTCCTCAACACATCCATTATTCTTTCTCAATCAAGTTTCATTCACCTTGCTTCTTATTTTCTTCATGATACCTCACCTAGGTTTCCTCCTTTCTTCACTACCTAGTCTTTTGGCATCCAGGTTCTTGCTTCAACCCGCAAAAAGATAAAACAAAAACTTCAAACTTCTTTTATCAGACATTTTAGGATTTGATACCAATTTGATGTATTTAATGGGAGGAAAACTCCAAAAACAACCTAAATCAACCAATATTGAAACCCTAAACCATCACTTGGTGGGTTTTTCCTCACAAGCCTTCAATCTTTAAAGCCTAAAACATGGGGGCAATAAATTGAGTTTTTTGGCCATAATTTTCAGTGTAGACATGATCTCCAAAATTTAAATACATTTATATATACCCATTTTGTCTTTATACAACATATCTCAAAATTGGATTAGGTTACTTTGTACAGAATCCTTAAAAAATGGATTGACCTTCTGCAAGTTAAGCCTAAAACATGAAAAGAAAAACTTCTAAGGGCATTATCAAAACATGTGCAAACCTCAATATGGAACCCTGAAACTTTGGAGCATGGTAATATACAATATTTCAGACTCCCACACAAAAAATTAGAATTCTCCACCGTGGAAACTATGAGAAATCATATTTTGAAAGTCACTAGTTACCCTGCCTAGGGTTTATGACAGTTTTGAACTATTTTTTCCAAAATTGTAATATCTCTCTCCAAACTCAAAAAAAATCAATGAGACCAAGTGCATTGGAAAGTATAATCACATTTTTTTCAATCCCAATTGGTCTGAAATTAATATATGGAATATCAAATTTGTACCACGTGCTGCAATACGTCAGTTACAGAAAAAATCTAGAAGTGGCAGTCACCAATTTGATCATAACTTACATAAGACTTAAAGAAAATAAACCAAACCAATTGCAAATGAAATCTAACTCAATCCTCTATCACACCCAATTTTTTTTATATCATTAAAATTTTGTACAGTACCATACTACATTAAAGAACAATGTTGCAGCATTCATATTTGTAGAAAACAAAAGAATTTTATTGCTTAAACTTCAAAATTGTAACCACCTACCTTGGTTTCGACCTCCCCAAGGATATTTAAACATGTACCAACCATTTAAAACTGATTTTAAAACTACAACCATTCTAATTCCTTCATTTACACCATGTGACTCTTCAAATTCCACAATTTGCAACATTTTAGACAATATTGACAACTTTTAAAACCTATAGCAACTTTTACATTTTTGACAACTTGACCACACCTATCCTCCTAAGACCTCATCTATACCCTTAAAAACATGAATATGATCCAAAAGGACCCTATTACATAAGATAGACACAAAACCAAAACAATGACGAACCAAAATCTCATGGGTGCTCCTGCACCATTTTGAAACTTTGGAAGACTATTTCACAAAATCTAGATCATTGAGGTTGCAATTACTAGAATGTGGCATATAAAAAATAAGGAAAATTGACTCATCCTTTTCATTCTTTCCAAGTTAAGTCTTGAATATTTTATCTTTGAATAAACCTTCTATAATTCCAAAGGGTCCCTTAGAGACAAGTGGAAAATTCCATCATTAGATGACTTTATTGCATATTTAATAAGAGGGAAAGATATGTTAATCTAGATGGTCACTTTAAAGTCCTATAATCCACAAGCCCTCATAGTACAAGAAGTGGAAAATAGAATGTTTCAAACAAAGGTGAGAAATAGAAGGAAAAGTAAGTAAAGTATGATAAGAAATCCAACAATCAATAACACTTTTGTAGATTTAACAAGAGGGTGAGATAAATTAATCTAGATGGTCACTTTAAAGTCCTATAATCCACAAGCCTTCATAGTACAAGAAATGGAAAATAGAAGGTTTCAAAAAAAGGTGAGAAATAGAAGGAAAAGTAAATAAAGGATGATAAGAAATCCAACAATCAAACTAACACTATTTCAAATCAAGGGACAACTAAGACAAAGAAAATTGATGTGTACTTTTTGCAAGAAATATGGACATAATGAAGATAAATGCATGAAGAAAAGGATTCACCATCTTATGCATCTACTTGAGAAATTTCCAAAGGGTACTTACATCCATCATAGATTCTTCATCAAATTCACAATATTATAAGGTAAAGGAATATATCTAAAGGTAAAGCACTTATGGAAACTACAGTTTCCAAGATTGATAAATGGGTTCTTGACTTAGGAGCATCCCATCATATGTCTCCTTATCCAAAATCATTCATGTCCTTTTATCCTTATGATATATCCAAATTACACAGAGCTAACAACACTTACATATGTATTTGTGGAAAAGGAATTGTTGATATATATACAATAAATGTATCCATACTATCTTATTTGTTCATGAATCAAAAAACAATATTCTTTCCATATATCAACTCACAAAGTCAAGGAAGACAGTTGAGTTCACATCCACTTCAGTGAAAATTCAAGATTCACCATGTAAAGAGATTTTTCGTAGTTGGTGAGATTGATCATTTCTCTTGTGTTTATACTTTCTCTCAATTTTCTCAAAATGGTTCATTTTCATAGGTTCATTCTTTTTCATCTAGTATGGATAGTTCATCTTCTCCACCATCACCTGTTGCATCAAAGTTTAGAATCACTTATATAGACACTTAAATAAACCTGAATGATATTATGCATCTGATTCTGATAAATTAACATTATTTCTTCCTAAATCACTTCGAACTAACCAATTAATTAAATAATGAACATTACTTAGTTAAATTCATCAATTTCTACTATTAATCAAATAATTAACTTTATTAGATTAATTCACCTTTCTTCTAACTAATGCTCATCATATTTAATTAAATCAAATCATTTAATTAAATCTCCCTAAAATCCTCTCATTTGATTAAATAAATTAAATCAAATGTCACAATCCCATAACCCATCCAAGTTAATTAATTTTGAATTAATTAACCCTAAACCACTTTCTAATCATCATTAACAAATCCTCTAGTTTTTAACTCCTCAAAAGTTGAACAACCCATGGTCAACTAACCAAGTTGCACATGAAAATAATTTCTTTTAATTATCTAAATACCCTATTTACCCTCACAATGACATATTCAAAGGAATATTCCTCCCAACTACCTCTCCATTCAATTTCCCTACAAAAGTTTTAAAAAGCCTCTTACACATTCATAAATACCTCTTACAAAGGCAGTTACTCCTTTTTACATGCCATCTTGTCCCTTAAATCCTCTTACACTCTCAACAACATTCTCTTACATCTCAACCACATTCATTTACTTCTTCTTACATCCTTTCAAATCCTTAACCAATTTCATTTATTCCTCAAAATTGTCTTACATCTCAACCACATTCATTTACTTCTTACATCTCTTCACATTCCCCAAAATGTGCCCCATCCTCATCCAATGGAATTGTGACAAGTGTCACATTCCTATTGGTTCCTCTTTTATCCCACATTCACTAATTTCTCTCATTCTTCAACCCTTGAGTCCTATAAGAAGAGGCTTCCTCTACACAATATGGATCCACAACTTGAATCATTCTTACTATAGGTATTTTCACTCATAACATTCACCATTTTCATCATATTTTGAGCTTGTTTCATCATCTTAGGTACTTTTAATCATCTACATCATTGGAGCTTATCAAAAGGATTGGGAAAGGGCTTCTTTCCACATCAAAGGAGCACCAATCCCCCTATCGGATGAAGGTTTAGTTGTTTTAGCTGATTACATGATTTCATTTAGTTTGCTCGTGCTTTCATCTTCATTTGACTAAGAATCTCATGGGGAATGCTAGATATTTTTTTTAACATGATTAACTATTGTTTTTGATCTTGTGTTATCTAATTGCAGATTTGGTGTTCACATTTTGGCACTAGAAGGAGGGATAACCTTTTAATTTTGACAATTTGACTTGAATATACCATTTTTTGCAGCTATAGGAGGGTGACGCCACCTTTTCTCGATACAATATCAATTTTGTCATGTCGCGTTGCCTTTGCAATAGGGCCACTTCTGTCTGCTCAAATTTTCTACTTAATTTTTGCTTTCTGATAGACTGTCACCTTTGCTTTTGCATTACCTTTATTCCTATACCGTTGCATTTATACTCTCTATCTATTGTAGAGGTTGCCTTTTCATTTCACCAGAGCATCACCGTTGCATCTAGATTCCCCTTTGTTAGTTTGTAGAGCGTCGCCTTTGTTGCCCAGAGTCGCCTTTGTAGGAAGAGGAAGAAGATTGACTTGGAAAACTAAAAGCATTTTTTAATGCTTATTGTAATATTTTAGGCTTTCCAATTCTTCTTTTCATTTTCTATTTTAGGACCAACCAGCATTACTTTGGGCTTAAAATTAACCATCAACTCAACCTTTTTCAAAGTTGGACTAAAATTGAACATTAGGAACTTACTAGACATTGCTTTGTGGGCTAAAATTGAGCAAGACAAATTCACACTTAGCTTTTGGTACCTAAAACGAACTCACTTTTATTTTGGGGATTAAAAAGAACTTGTGCCTTCTTTGTTTTGTGTTTTTTGCAATTCTTGTCACTTGAATGCGTATGCAATTCTCTCGCGCCACTTGGTGATCTTGAGAATCAAAAGCATTCCATTGACATTGGTTGTCTAAATCACCCACATATTTCAATTTGGATCTAAAATTGAACCTTGTGCTAGTGTGAGAGAAAGACATTGTGTGTGTTCCCTCCTTGTGCTTTATGCGATCTGGGTAGTCAAACTACAAATGTACTCCCTTTCTTTTGTTTATCCTTAGAGGGCCTGCCTCCCCACTTCAAAAGGAGGGAACGACCCAAGCGGTAATGGGCTAAAGCCAAGCTCTTTCAATTGTTATATAAAAATGTTTTGTGACAAAATTCATTAACAATAGGTATGAATGTGTCATACCGACAAGTGTCACCCATAGTATCCATGTGATACATCAAAATACTTCATTAGGGAAAGGACTGTGAGCCTCTTGATTCTCCATAATCTTGAGCTAATATTGTTGCATGTATGACCACCTTGAACGAAAGCCCTTATTACAATCCATTTGTTTAGTGACCAAAAACCTTTATGCTTGCTAGTGCATGAACGATCATTCCGAAGCCACCCCACATTTGTACTATTCAAAGTAGAAACAAAAAAATCCTTAGAATCTTTGGGTCTTAAGGATTTTAAGATTTAGTGGTCCTGAGAAGTGTGTGCTGTGGAGGGGAGTCAGTGTCACCAAATCTCTAACTGTTCACTTTATCTTAGTGTTTGGAGAAATCCGAGTGGGGACTCAGTAAGTCATATCTTTGAGCCTAGGGTTGTGCATTTTGCAAGTCAATCAAACACATTGCTTGGATCTCAAACATTGAAAACAAACATTAAAAAAATAATCAAAATTTCAAACCCTTTAGAAAGAGTGAATATCCTTGAAGGGTCCAATTATTACTACTTGTCCCTAGGTATTTTATCCCTAGAGGCTTCTAAATATTAGGGCTCATATCTCAATTTACTCTCTCCAAAGTCAACCTAGGGAAACTAAGACCTTGACTCTTTGATTTTCACATAATGTACCTTGTGGAATAACAAACTTACCAAAAGGCCTTGCAATAATTTCAAGCCCATCAAGCTCAAGCACAAGTTGAAGCACAAGCTTTACTAAAATAGCAACAAGTTGCATAATAGGAACAACAACAAGTGCAAGCTCAAGCACAAGCCCAAGATCAAGCACAAGTGCAAGCGCAAGCTGAATACCAAGCATAGCAAGCACAAGCACAAGCCTTGTTACAACAATAAGCCTATCAACAAGCTTTACAACAACACGTGCAACAACAAGAATTGATAGCACAACAACAAGAAATAGGACAACAACAAGCCCAACAATAGGTATTATTGGCCCAATAGCAACAACAACAACAAGCCCATCAAAAAGCATTGTTGGTACAACAACAATAGGCATACCAAGAAGCGATGCTTGTGCAACAAATATTCCAGCAGCCTTTCACAAACACGTAGCAAAATTCCTTAAATCTCAACACACAAGCCACCCCATTTGTCACCCAACCAGCCATACCATCCCAAAACACTTACATTCCACCACCTGATCCACAAAATGATCTATCTACACAAGTCAATTTTCTCTTGCAACAAATACAAGACATACAATCAATAATGACAAGGAAATCACACACACAAGGAAATTTGTGCCCCTAACCATTTGATAGAAGCATTTCTATGGTTCCATTTCCACCAGGCTTCGAAATACCAAAATTCGATAAATACTGAGGAAACAGAAATCCTGAAGATCACATTAGGGAATTCCATGTACACTGTATAAAAGTGGAATATGACAATTCTTATCTGATGTGATTCTTCCCTCAAAGTTTGGTTGGTCCAGCAATGGAATGGTTCTCCTGCCTTCTCCCGCCTCCCTCCTGTAATAAAAAAGTTCCAAGAAATTATGGACTTGTTCATATAAAATTATTCATTTAACTTGGGCATGGAAGTGATCTTGGAAGAATTATCCGGCCTAAAACAAGCCAAGGGATAAACATTTGCAGCCTTCTTACAATGATGGTGATCCAAGGCTAGAAAAATTAAATGGTTTATGTTGGAAGAACAACAAATTGTAACCATCATCTCCAACCTTGAAGGGAGCTTGTCCTTTCATTTGAAAATTCAATGCATCACAATGTATGACCAATTGATCCCTAAAGTAGTCAACATTGAAAGAACCCTTATAGCACAAGGGGACACATTTGTGTACCAAGACAATCGATCATCAACAAGTTACAATGACAAACCTCACACGTGGGATAAGAAAAAGAATGTCACCAATGATGGTGTCATTGATACCAAAGTTGTTATCAGTTCCCCAAGGCCGAATGTGCAACAACAAACATACACCCAACCACAAAACAACACACAAAACACCCCACAAACCAACACATCACAACAACAACCCAACAATCAGGTGGTCAACAATGTGAATGCTCAAGGGGGACCACCCCCAAAGAACAAATACCCACCAAAACAAAAATATACACCACTTGGGGATCCTATTGAATCTATCATGCAACAGTTGGTATAAGAAAACCTTATCACGCTCCCTGTTTACGAAAATTATCAAGAGCCTCAAGTTAAACCACCATGGTATAACGCGAAGCACCTTTATGACTTAAAAAAAATGGGGCACATAACAACTAGTTGGATGAGACTCAAAAATTTGATCCAAGATATTATTAATGATATAGTCATAACCATTGAACAACCAGTTAGGAATCAAGATCTCAAAATATACATGAATCTGATGCTAGATCACAATAAAGGAAACAACAATGGTAAAGGAAAGAGTTACCACAATGTGAACCATATTTATGACCATGTTGTCACATCGTTGGATGAATGGGTAAAAACTATCAATATCAAAGGACCTAGAGCCGAGTGTGGTGTCACCACATGTAGTGGCCCATCCCAGGACCTTCACAACCACCCAAGGCACCAGCCGCCAATCTAAAATCAATCCCTAATGGTTACAATGACTTAGAGCAATTGAAAAAGACCCTCACCCAAATCTCCATCATGGAGTTTCTCAAAATATCACCTGCACATAGGGACATCCTAGAGAAGGCGTTGGCCGTATCCTCCATTCCCATATACCTTGATACAAACTAGTTTCAAGCTATGGTTGGACATATCACTACACTGCATCTCCTCACATTTTATGAGCATGATCTCCTAACCCAACCATCTCATAATTGTGCACTCCATCTAGAAGTCCTAGTCCATAAGAACAAGGTCAAAAGAGTCTTGGTGGATGGAGGTGCGGGTTTGAATATATGTACCCTTCAGCTAATAAAGAATCTAGTCTTTTTAGAAAATATCATTGCAGGACAAAGGTATCACCATCAGGGCCTATGATGATCAAGAATGAGTGTCTCAGGGCGCCATTCAACTCCTTATTCAAGTGGGGCCAACAATCATGGAAACCACACTCTAGGTCCTTGACCTTGAGCTCCCCTACAATATTCTCCTAGGGCATCCATGGATCCATGGGATGCAAGTTGTCGCATCTACATTTCACCAATGTGTAAAATTTCCTTACCATAATCAAGAAGTCAAGATCCATGGCAACCCCAAACCCTTTTATTATTGCAAAAATTTGGAGGCCAAGTATTACAAGATTCCCAAAGTTCTGAAAAATGATGACGGACCCACATCCCCTTATATCAATCAATATACATTAGCCTCCACTTCTAAGACAAAGAAACCTACCATTCAAAATACCCCAGATGTCAAGGTTGTAATCCAAGATAATGGGTGTGGGGACTATAAATTGAAGAAGAGTTCCTTTTTGATAGGAGAGTTACCTCAATCTCCTAGGTCTCAGAGAAAACCACATCCAATCGACACATCTCAGACCTTCAAAGAAGAACCTACCACCTACAAAAAATGGGGAGACCTAGGCAAGGAGGTGGTAGATGAAGAGGAGGTATCAAGCTTGCTCTACCAAGATGAAAGACCCGTACCTAAAATTCCCATGGAAAACAACAACAAAGGACTACACTAATGAAAATATGGGGATACAACAAGAATGAGAAGCTTAGGAAAAATGACAACCTGTAAGAACCTATCATTCTTGAGAAGTGCCTTAAGAATCTTCGCCTCAGATGTACCCCTAACAAGATAGCCATACTTGGAAAAGGTGTTATGGTTAAAATAGTGAAAGCTTCCCCATCGGTACCTGTATCGCTTAATAGTCCCTTTAAAGATCCCATCTCTGATCTACCCATGCTATTCGAGGATTCCTCTCTTTTTATGATCACCACCATGTCTTTCAAGTCAAATACCCAAGCTATCGAACTAAAACTCATTTACCCCCAACTCATCAATTGTGACCAACGAGGACCACCAATCTTAGATATGTTTGAAAATGATGAGCTATTGTATGGTGATCACAAAGCAAGGTTTGACATAGAGTTGGATACACATGCATACTATGGGGAAATGATTGAATATTTTAGTCACAAAATAGAAAATATAAGAGTAACGTCTAGATCTCTAAGTGAAAACTACACTGTGGCACTTTCTAATCCAAAAATAGTAAAAATAAAGAATGTATCCAATGGTTAAAAGCTCTTTGAGGTGCCAAAGGATGAGGGATTCAATCTTCCCCTTAGTGCCATCCATCAAGAAAAATTAGTAGTACTAGTAGAAAAATGCAACCCAATGAACTTGGGAACCGAAGAAACCTCACACATCACTTTCTATGTTGAGTCACTTTTGATCGAAGAACAAGAAAATATAGCAGCATTCCTAAAGGAAAGAAAAGTGAAATTTGCATGGACATATGTTGACATGCCAGGCCTTGAACCAGAGGTAGCAATCCAACATCTAGCGATCTATCCAAAGGAAAAACCGATAAGATAGAAATTGAGAAAGATGCATCCATAGATCGCCCTATTGGTCAAACTTGAACTACAAAAAATCCTTGATGTCGGCTTCATATGACCCATTTATTATCCTGAATGGGTTTCCAACCTTGTACCTATTTTCAAGCCCACTAGGGGCATCCGAATCTGCACTGACTTCAAGGACCTGAACAAAGCATTCCCTAAGGATGATTTCCATCTTCCTAACATAAACATGATTGTAGATCTGATGATAGGGCACGAAATGCTATCATTAATGGACGGGTTTTTAGGATATAATAAAATTATGATTGCAAAGGATGGTCAACATAAAACAACCTTCACCTATCTATGGGGCACTTATTGTTGGAATATAATGCCATTCGAGTTAAAGAACATTAAAGCTACATACCAAAGGTCTATGACTCTCATTTTTCATGACATGATCCACAATTTTGTAGAGGACTATGTGGATGACATACTAGCCAAATCAAGAAAGCATCAAGACCACATATCAATGCTAGGCCTAATCTTTGATAGACTAGAATAATATAAGGTATGCCTCAATCCCAAGAAATGTGTCTTTACCGTGCAGTCAGGAAAGCTCCTAGGGTATATTGTATCAATAAGGGGAATCGAGATAGACCCTACAAAAGTCAAAGTAATCCTTGACATGGAAGCACCTTGAACACTAAAACAATTGAGGGGTCTACAAGGAAGGTTTCAATCAATCCGCAGATTCATAGCATAGTTAGCAAATAAAACCATCACATACTCTCATCTCCTTCACATGGGAGTGGCCAATAGGGCGAGAAATGTGATCAATCATTTAACCAAATCAAAGAATACTTGCTAACATCGCCAGTCCTCATGCTACGAATCTAGAACAAACCATTGATTCTCTACATATCAACTATGACAACTCTTGGTGCTCTTCTAACTCAACATGATGAAACAGGGAAAGAAATAGTCATTTACTATATCAGTATGACCTTGGTGGGACATGAGCTAAACTACACATTCATTGAGAAAACTTGTCTTGCAGTAGTGTTTGCCTCAGAAATTCAGGCACTACATGCTTGCTCATCAAATAAAGCTCATCACCAAGATAGATCCCCTAAAGTATCTGCATTCTAAATCAATGCTCATAGGACAAATGGCTAAGTGGGTTATGATCTTGACAAAATATGGCATTGAATATGTGGAAGAAAAAGCCATCAAGGGACAAGTAATTGTAGATCAATTGTATGAAGCACCTATATATTCAGAGAACCCATTGGTATCAGAATTTCCAGATGAATCAATCTTCAACCTAAATGTTGTAGACCATTGGAAGGTATATTTTGATAGATCATTCACACAAAATGGGTTAGGAGTAGGAGTAGTCTTCATCACACCACAAGGGGATTATATCCCAAAATGATACAAATTATCTTTCCCTTGCACCAATAACATTGCAGAGTACGAGGCTCTTGTCATAGGACTTCAAATTGTAGTACAATGGAAAAACATGGCACTCAAGTTCTATGGGGACTCACAACTAATTATAAACCAAGTCAACGATGAATATCAAAATAAGGATGGAAAACTCACCCCATACAAGAAGCTGGTGGAGGATCTTAAGGAGTTCTTCATTGACATAACATTTGATCAAATACCAAGTGTAAATGATAAAGAAGCTAATGCTATGGCTACAATCAGATCATTGTCAGATATCCACGAAACACTCTTAGATATGAATTCCTTGTAGAGCATCTTCTTGTACTAGCTTTCGAGGTACCATACTTTGAGTTTGTATGCGAAATCGTTGGTCCCGGTGATCCTTGGTACCATGACATATTCACCTACCTAAAAATAAGAGTCCTCCCCGCTAACATCACCCTAAACCTCAAGAGAACCTTTATCAAAAAGTCATCATGATTCATCATCTTAGGAGACACCCTTTACCGTAGAAGTATCAAAGGAACCCTCTTGCAATTCCTTAACCTCAAGGAAGTTTTGACTACTTTAACTGAGGTACACAATGTCATTTGTGGTTTGCACTCTAGTGGTATGACCTTGGCCAAGAAACTACTAAGGATGGGGTACTACTGGCCTACTATAGAGAAAGAATCTCATGACTATTTCCAGAAGTGTATGCAATGCCAATAGCATGGGGACCTCATCCATGCTCCAGATCAAGAGCTCTAGCTGATTATAAGACATTTTCCCTTTTCACAATAGGGGCTCAATCTCATCGGAAAAATCAAACCCACCTCATCAATTGGACACAAGTTCATTATCACTACCACATAGTACTTCAAAAAGTGGGTATAAGCCATTGACCTACATCACTAGGAAGCAGATCTCTAAATTTAGATCTTGAACTACCTCATTTGTTGTTACGGTGTTCCACAAACCCTTATCTCAGATAATGGGACACCTTTCAAAAACCAAAATGTTTGTGAGCTATGGAAAAAATTGAATATCGAACACCACTTCTCCACCCCATATTACCCCTAGGGTAACAGCTAGGCTGAGGCTTCTAACAAAACCATCCTAAAGATCCTCAAGAAAATAGTCAATGAAGCTGGTCATAACTAGCACCTACAATTGAACCCTTCCCTATGGGCCTACCGAATGAGTATTCGCACACCTACAGGTGCAACCCCTTTCTCCCTAGTCTATGGATCAGAAGCCATCCTGCCCATTGAAATCGAGATTCCATCCATGAGAATATTATTTCAAAACCTTATCATTGACAAAGAATATAGGGTATCATGGTTGAATGAGATGGAGTTACTGGATGAGTGGCGCATGGATGCCTTGAACCACCTATAGGTTTATTAGAACCATGGGTCCTAAAAGGAGCTATAATAATAAGATCAAGAATCGATCCTTCCAAGTCAGAGAGTTCGTGTTGAAAGAGAATCAAAAGAATGTGCCTAATCCAAATAGCAAAGTTAAGTTCAAACCAAATTGGTTGGGGCCCTTCATCATCACGACAAGCTACAAATCAGGAGCATATCAGTTGTCAACACCAGAAGGGGAGCCTCTACAAGATCCCATCAATAGCTCCCGTCTCAAAAAAATTATTCTTAAAATTGTAAGGTATAAATCCAAAAATACAAAAAAAATCAAAAATATATTAAAAGTCCAAAAAATTAGTAAAAGGATTGAAAACGGTAAAGAAAAAAATCATCCTCTAGTGAAAACCACTTCGGTGGCGTTTTGGGAAAGTACCTTGGTGAAAACCTAGCAATCAGGCGCCTTGTGTAAATAAGCACTTTCAATCCACCATAGATTCTTTGACTTGTTCTGCATCACCTTCCATTGCTTTTCATCCATGTCGCATTCCATATTTCCTTCATCACCCATTTTCATTTGCATCATAGCTTGATCCTGTATCGGTATCATGTCCCCTTTTAAGTACTACTCGACACATTCCTAATGTCAAATTGTCCTGCTTGTATCGGGGTAGTCTATCACATCACACTGGGGGCATGTCCTTATACCTACATCAGATCAAATTTGTGTATATACTTGAAATCATCAAAACATCAAAAAATCCAAAAACATTCATAAGACCAAAAAATCCAAAAACATTCAAAACATATCAAAATCCAAAAAGAGGTCGAAAATAGAAAAATTCAAGAACATAGTCATCACATCGAACTACGTTATCTCTAAGCTTGAACATAGGAAAGGCTAATCATTGATTAGCCCCTGAGACATTAGGTCAATCCTTTAGGTGTCCATCATAATAAACTGACAATCCATACATGTTCATATTTCTCATCAATAAACGAGTTTGTGTTAGTCAAACTATGTGGTATCTATGTGTATAACATAGGCAAGAATAATCTTTGATCAGACCTCGAGGCCCCTAGGATAGGTCTTTAGGTTAGGTTCTTGGTCAAAATCTCAGAAAATACCAAAAACATTCAAAATTTTGAAAATCAAATAAATTGTAAAACATCTTGAAAACCCCAAAACAACCTCAAAATGTTTCAAAACACCAAAAACATTCAAAAAACCCAAAATCACCCATCCTATTTCATGTTCACCTGTAATAAATATCCACTCACAATAAATCAATCATTATCTCCAAACTTTTCCAAAACAATTGTAAGGAAAACTTAAGGTGCGGAACAAACTCTCATAATGTCAAACCTCAGAGAAGAATGCAGATATGTATTTAAATTTTGCAATTACAGTTCATTAAGATGCACATGAAAGGAATAATAGAATAGAGAACTAAACATCAACAATTGAACACCAGATTTATGTGGGAAAACCCTTATGGGAGAAAAAACCCACCACACCAAAGAAAAATCTCTTGTATTATAGTAATTGAATTACATATAAGTTACAGACTCTCCTTCCAGATAATTAATCTCACAGTAGCAACATTTCCCTGATCAACCTCATACAGAACAAATTATGATCACACTTAGTATGTCTCACTGTTACAATGCATATACCACATACAATGAAGAACACTAATTGATCATTTGACCATTCAACCAACGAACCCATAATAGTTACTGTACATTGCAATGTATAGAAACAACCATGATCGATTCATTCTCTGTATAGACGGTTTAGTTTAGTTTCCTCTGTTGAGCAACTGTTAAACTTCCCCGACATCGAATGGCCATCTCCATGTCAACAAACAACCTCCACTTATCAGTGTATACCTTAGCAGTCAACCAAGCCTGCACTCGTTCACCATACACTGCACTACCGCTAGACAACCAAAAGGCTCCTGCATGGTGGTGGTATACTGCGCTACCACCAAAAATTCAGAAGCCTCCCACGGTATGGCAGTATCCGCTGCACTACCGCCTGACTACTAGAAGGCTCCTGCAATATGGCAGTATACACTGCACTACCGCGAGATGGCTTGGAGGCTCCCGCGATATGGTAGTAACCACGCTACTGCACCTCTCTCATAGTCACCTAGCGGTATAGAGGTACAAGCATGAAGGTAACATTTATGCAATTTTGAGCTGATTGGTGACATAACCAAGGTTATACCAATCAGTTTGAGACACATTTTCTCAACAATCTCCCAATTGATGAACAACTCACTAACCCCTCTAAAGCATTCAAAAACTACTAAGATTCATAGGCCTCAAGGCCCATCGAACTAGCACACCACCTGTACTTGTTTGTGCTGACTAGTTTCATTAATGCATCTGCAACATTTTCCAGAGTATCCACTTTTTCTAAACAAGCCTTTCCATCCTCCACCATCTCTCGTACAAAGTGATATTGCACATCAATATGTTTCGTCCTAGCATGGAAAGTAGGATTTTTTGCCAGAAAAATAGCACTTTGACTGTCACAGTAAATTGTAATCTTCCCTACATCAAACCGAATGTTAGAACACAAATGTTTCAACCAAATTGCTTCTTTATAGGCGTGTGTAGCTGCCATGTATTTTTCCTTCATAGTGGACAAAGCGACTACATCATGTCACTTGCTCATCCAACAAACTGCACTACCATTCATCATGAAAATATATCCATTGGTGGATCTTCTCCTGTCAATGCCCCCTACCCAATCAGAATCCACACACCCACGAATGTTCAGAGTCCTCTGTGATTTATATGAGTTACCATGATAACACAAAGCATATTCTAAAGTGCCCTTTAGATATCTAAACACTCTTTTCACAGCATCCCAATGTGTCCTTCCAAGATTTGTCATAAAACAACTAAGTACTCCTACTACTTGGGCTATGTCTGGTCTTGTACAGACCATTGCATACATTAGACTGCCAACTACACTAGCATAATGCACTCTAGTCATGTCATTCATCTCAGTAGGAGATTTTGGACAATCTTCAATAGATAGCTTCATTCCTTGCAAAAATGGAACAACTAGCTGCTTGCAATTTGTCATACAAAATCTCTCCAGAATAGTCTTAATATACTTACTCTGGTTGAGCCAAAGCTTTCTTCTTTTCCTATCCTTGGTTATTTCCATCCCCAAAATATACCTAGTTGCACCAAGATCTTTCATTTTGAACTTTGCAGACAACTGATATTTTAGATCAGAAATCATAAGCTTACTATTCCCAATGAATAACATATCATCCACATATAGGGAAATAATTAAAATACGATCATTCTCAACATTGTAATACACACAATGATCAAATTTTGATCTTACAAATCCCAGTGACAAAAAAAATGTGTCAAACTTTTGTACCACATTCTAGGTGACTGTTTCAAACCATATAGAGATTTCCTTAACTTGCAAACCAGATTTTCTATACCTTTTTCCACAAAGTGCTCAGGCTAGGACATATAAATTTCTTCTTCAAGATCACCATGAAGAAATTTTGTCTTCACATCCATCTATTCAATCTCTAAGTCATACATTGTTGCAAGTGACAAAAGAAATCTTATAGATGTCAACTTAGCTATAGGAGAAAAAAATTCCCCATAATCAATTCCCTCTAGCAGGGAATATCCCTTTGCAACCAACCTCAACTTATACTTTTCAACACTGCCATCCAGACCAATTTTATTTTTAAATACCCATTTGAAGCCAACAACTTTTCTGCCTTCAGGCAAGGGTACCAAACTCCAAATGTCATTCTTTTCTAATGATGCCATCTCTTCATTCATATCTTCCAACCAAGAGTTTGAATCAAGCATTCTAATTGCCTCTTTAATAGTCCTAGGCTCATTAGTGCTAGTAATTAAATAATAGGAACAAGTGGAATCTAACATAGAGAACCCATACCTATCAGGTTTCTTCCTTGCACGTGTAGACCTTCTCAAAGGTTGAGGCAGAGGTTGTGGTTCTTCTTCGGAACTCTCAGAGCTGCTTGAGCTCTACTCAGACTCAGGTATGTTTTGAATTTTTAATTCCTCTTTATCTAGTGTGGGAGGAATTTCAACTACATCCTCTTTATTTTCTAATTTTTTCTTTGACTACAAATCCAAAGTAGAAGGCTTCAACTCACGAAAATAACACTTTTGTTGTACAAAAAAATTTCAATCTTAGGATTTTAAAGCTTGTATCCTTTTATACCAGCACTATAGCCAATAAAAATACATTTAACAGCCTTGTTTTCCAATTTAGATCTTTTTTCATTTGACACATATGCATATGCCTCACAGCCAAAGACTCGAATATGTCTTAGAGAGGGCTTCTTTCCAAACTATGCTTCCAAAGGTGTTTTATCAACAAGAGCAGAGTTAGGGGAACGATTTATTAAGTAACATGTTGTTACAACTGCCTTAGCCCAAAATTTCTCCTCCAAGCTAGGACTGGTCAACATACTTCTTGCCCTTTCCATCACCGTCCTGTTGAACCTTTCAGCAACTCTGTTTTGTTGCGGAGTGTAAGGTGTAGTTTTATGTCTTTTAATTCAATGATCTTTACAATACCTTTCGAACTCATTAGAACAAAACTCATAGCCATTGTCAGTCCTTAAGCACTTTATTTTTCTTCCAGTCTGATTTTCCACAAGGTTTTTAAATTCCTTAAAATGACTGAACACTTTTGATTTACTTTTTAAGAAGTACACAAATTCCCTTCTCGAATAGTCATCAATAAAAGAAACATAATATTTAGATTTCGATAACGAAGGAACATTCACTAGACCACACACATTAGAATGAATGTAATCAAGTATACCAGAAGATTTATCAGGACTGGAATAAAATGAAACATGGTGTCATTTGCCATATATACAATATTCACAAAATTCGAATTCAAGGTTACAGTCATCAAGCCCTTCAACCAGGTTTTTACTTTTTAAAGTTTTTAAACCTTTTTCTTCAATATGGTCAAGCCTATGATGCTAGACCATAGTCTTTTCTATTGGAAGTTTAACTTCCATAGATTTTGCACTATCGGGAACTTTTTCCTCCTTCTCTCCATGAGCAACCTTTTGTGACTTTGCAAAGACACTATTGCATTGAATAGCAAGTGTGTCCAACTTATACATAGTACCAATTTGAGCACCCTTCACCAACACCAATGAGCCTCTAGTCATTTTGCAGCCATTGCTAGAGAATGTGACTTGCACTCCAACATCATTCAACTTACTGATAGAAAGTAAATTTCAATCCAAACCTGGTATATGCATTACATCATTGATTCCCTTCACTCTTCCATCTGGGAATTGAATTTTGACTCTTCCACTGCCAACTATTTCAAGAGATGAATCGCTTGCCAAGTACACCTTTCCACCATAGTATTTTTCATACTTTGTGAACCAATCTCTATGAGATTTCATGAGGAAAGATTCTCCAAAATCAATCAACCAAACATCATCTGATGCTCGAGTTGCCAAGGCCGCAATAAAGGCATCTGCATCGCTTTGAGAAGAATCATTGTGGGAAGAATTCTCCTTCTTCTTCTTTTTCTCCTCTTTGCAATCCTTTTGGACATGACCAAGTTGCCCATAGTTCCAACACTTCACCTTGGACTTTTTTCTAGGAGACTTTGATCTCCCTTCTTATTTTGATTTGGACTTCTTGTCCTTCTTCTTTCCTTTGTCTTTCGATTTTCCTCAAACAGCAAGAGCCTCTTTTTCCATCTTATAAGATTTCCTTCTCATCTCTTTTGATAACAAAGAAGCAACCACATATTCCATCTTGAAAGTGGTTGTCATGCTCCCAATAACCATCACCAAGTGATCCCAAGAATTTGGAAAAGAACATAACAATAGCATACAATGATCTTCTTCATCAATCTTCTCACCCACAGACGCTAATTGAGCAATCAACATGTTAAAAGAATTTAAATGATTAGGAACAGATGCTCCTTCCAGCACTTTCAAAGAGTACAACTTCTTCCTTAAGAACAAATTATTCACCAAGGACTTTCTCTGATAAATGTCTCCTAATCTTTTCCATAAAGAAGATGCAGTCTTTTCTTCATGAATGTTTAGAAGAAAAGAGTCTGCCAAACAAAGCCTTATCAACCCCTTTGATTTTTGATCTGCCAACTTCCAATCTTCTTGCTTCATGCCAGAAGGTTTCATTCCAGACACAACAAGCCAAAGATCATGATCAACCAACAGATCTTCCATTTTGAGTTTCCACAACTCAAAATTATTGTTATTGAATTTCTCAATTTCGATCTTTCCTGATGTACTTGTCATTGCCATCATAATCTATAATTTAAATTACTAGACTTCTACAAGACTCCCACTGAATAGAATTGACACAAAAAACCCAACCTACCCACAAGGATAACACAACTGGCTAGGCTCTGATACCACTTGTAAGGAAAGCTTAAGGTGCGGAACAAACTCTCCTAATGTCAAACCTCAGAGAAGAATGCAAATATGTCTTTAAATTTTGCAATTATAGCTCATTAAGATGCACATGAAAGGAATGACATAATAGAGAACTAAACACATACACAATTGAACACCAGATTTACGTGGGAAAACCTTTATGGGAGAAAAAACCCACCACACCAAAGAAAAATCTCTTGTATTATAGTAATTGAATTACATACAAGTTACAAACTCTCCTTCCAGATAATTAATCTCATAGCAGCAACATTTCCCTAATCAACCTTGTACAGAACAAATTTTGATCACACTTAGTATGTATTACTGTTACAATGCATATACCGCATACAATGAAGAACACTAACTGATCATTCGACCATCGAACCCATAACAGTTACTGTGCATTGCAATGTATAGAAACAACCATGATCGATTCATTCTCTGTAAAGATGGTTTAGTTTAATTTCCTCTATTGAACAACCATCAAACTTCCCAAACATTGAATGACCATCTCCAAGTCAGCAAACGACCTCCACTAATCGGTGTACACCTCAGTAGTCAATCAATTATGTACTCATTCACCATACACCGCACTACTGCTAGACAACCAAAAGGCCCCTGCGGGGTGGCGATATACCGCATTACAACTAGAAAGTTAGAAGCCTCCTGTAGTATGGTGGTATCCACCTCACTATCACCTGATTGCTAGAAGGCTCCTGCGGTATGGCGGTATACATTGCACTACCGCAAGACAACTAGGAGGCCCCCACGATATGGCAATAACTGCACTACCGCACCTCTCTCACAGTTACTTAGTGGTATAGAGGTACAACCCTGAAGGTAACACTTATGCAATTTTGAGTTGATTGGTGACAGAACCAGGGTTATACCAGTGAATTTGAGACACATTTTCTCAACAACAATCAGAAACAAGTATCGAAAATTTAAAAGTGAAAACTCAAATGTAAAGGTCTTAAGTCTAGGTCAATAGGTAAACAAGTTGGTCAACTCTTGGTATCAATAGCCTATCATCTCAATAGTCTCAAATCATTTGATAACATCATGTCCTAGCATACATCTTTCCTACAATGGACATCAACATTAGAAATCGCCATAGTTTACTCTTGGCTAAAGGTATGAAGAACATTATCTTGTTTGTTTACTTGATCCTTTCTTTTGATTTATCTTATTGCGCTCATTCCAATGACCTCTTGATGATGTCTAATCAAAATGATTTAGAGAGAAAGGAATGGGATATTGATCATTATCTTTCATTTGTTGTGTTTGTTGGATATTCTTGTAATATAACCTTGATCATGCTAATTTTGTTTAGTGCGTAGGGAGGATGTTTTGGATATCTTGTTGACTATTACATTGGGAGGATTTTCCTTTTTGTGCTTTGGTCTGGGATGTTTGAAATATCTAAAGTACACTCTAACAAGGTTTCATATATCGGGTGTGAACAAGAAGTAGGATACTCCTATCTATTTGTTGAGTCAAATTCCATCTCACTAGGTACAACGACATCCTGGTTATATATACCTTCATGCATCGTATCTATGTGTGTTATCAAACATAAGGAAAGTAATGCTCTTTACGTCCCCAATCCTTGATAAGCAACAAATCATCCTCACTAATCATCATATCTTATAACGTATCAACGACTCATAGAATTGTTGGACTTCTACATTATCTTGTACTCAAGGGTTGATCCCTCTCTTTCTTCTATCTTCTCCACATACTAACCTAGTATCATGACATTCAAACAAAACTTATTTGCATCCCTCCTGCATCCACAAAACCGTCAGCATACTGCATACCCATACATATCATCATAATAGGAAACATCATACATCATTGCATTCTCATTTAAGGTGTTTAGCATAATATAGATTTGTTATTGTAAGAATCTCATAACAACACGTTTGCATTATCAACCATCGCATAACCATATAAGCATCCTAAACTCATCACATTTTGCATCATTCATACATACATTTTGTGTCATCATATATCACATGGAAAAGATACTGAAAAAGAAATAAACATATCATGATATTGCATCCATCTCACATGCATTATCATCAACATAATATAGATTTGTTATTCTAAGCATCTCATAACATTATTATCATCCATCACATAAAAGTACATGCATACAAATCCATCATACATTACATGTGCATTCATATCATACATTGATAACATCACATACAACACAACATAAAACATCATAGTATGATCATTATATGCATCCATCCATATCATATGCATCCATACATCCATAACACATAAGATAAAATAAAATAACATCACATCGTATAAAATTGCAACTGAGCCATCTCATATATAAATTAAAAAAAAATTGAATGTCATGATACAATCGAAATTAGATATGTAATGTCATCATACAGAATATACAAGAGGCTAATCAAAACTTAGCCAATGAATGTATATACATCACATAATCAGGTTGTATTAAAAAAGTGACTAAGCACTATTGGTGCCCTGAGCTCCCCTTGCTCTGTCGGTCACTGTGGTGGCTACCCCGACTCTAATGGTGTGACCCTGATGGTCTGCCTAATGGCCCCCTGTGAGACCTGCTCGATGCAACTTGGCTAATATGGGAGAAATTTGGCTCCTGGTGCTCCTGTGGAAAAGCTTTGTAGTCTAGTAGCTTGTAATAAGAGGCCTCCTACATCGCCCATCCATACATCTCTATAGGGACTATGGCCTATCCCTGCACCTATTGTGTTGTTGCCTCTAGTTGTTAGCGGTGACCTATCTCGAGAGCCAAACTAAGATTTGCATCCTGCCTCTGTTGGCGCTCTTGTGCAACCACCTGTCTCACCCGATTCCTCTCTTGGGCTAGGGTCTGAATCTGAGTTGTCGCCTATTGTAGTTTCCCTATCAAGAGCTAAACCTGCACCTATAATGTTGTTATCTATCTGTCCTATGGATTAGGACCTGGTGGCAGCTGTTGTGGAGGTTGTTGGGGTGGATGTTGTGGTTTCCTCTATGCGACTGGCAATACTAGAGGTGACACCTATCCATCATTCCCATCATGTCTTCCATCCCCATCATGACCATCCTGACCATCGTGTGGTTGTTGTGGCAGCTGCTGACCAATCCAGGGTCCTCTAACCCATCCTCTGCCCACTACTAGAACAATTGGTAATGTCAATTTGATAGGAGCATGGGTCTGCCAATAAGTGTCATAATCTTGTGTAGTGCCCACATCTAGTAGACCATCAAAGTACACCCAAGGCCGCATGACCAACTGTCTAAAATCATCAATCACTACTTGGGGATAGACTCGCTACCCCTAGGCTATCTCCTAAGCTCTCCTTACAAAAACAACTTTGTAAGCTAAATTAGGTGTGTCATGCACCTCTTCGAATTTCCAAGCAGCCCTGTTAGGGAGATACCACTCGATCATATTGTACTCTCACCCCTACATAAATTTGGTCTGGCAACAATAGAACAACTAATCATCATCATCGTGCCACCTATGATAATGGAGCCAAGGCCTCCATATGAAGACTATCATCTCATTGATAACCCGCATCCAATGTGGGATGATAGTACTACCTATGTAGTGAATGGTGGTCATACCCCCATACCTGTACATTGGGGGATCATCACAATCTATCTGCACATTTGCAATAGTAGGCCTCAGTACAACTATATGCTCATAGGCCTAGATGTGAAGGAGTGTCACATTGGCCCCAATGTTGTGGGCCCTGCAATATACCACCTGAAGCATGTCATGATACAATGAGGCAAGGATAACTGGCCCCTATGCATATACTGTCATCTCCTCCATCATCCACGACCAAACAATGCCCCATCCAATGCTACATCCTCATACTCTTCTATCAGGAATAAGGACTCCCAAGATTAGTGCACCGATGAATAATTTCAAATCTGGGGCAATCTCCACATACTGGTCAAGGTTGAGCTACCCAATGTCTATCTCATACTCGTCGACTCTGAACAACTAGAAAATGGCATCATCATCAACCTCGACATTGTAGATAATCCGCTCTCTGTGTATGGGGATCTGTAGGATCCACCATACGTCCTCCAAGGTAACTATGGCCTCCCCCTTCGGTAACTGGAATGATGATGTCTTGCTCTACCATCTATCCACCAGTGATGTCATCATAGCCAAGTGTGTCTAAATTGTACACATTTGTGCCACATGGCCGAATTTGATCAAACCTAGGAAAAATAGAGCATCATCACTCAAGTGCCTCGCTCAGCATAGTATCCAACCTATGTGCTCCTTCGAGTGGAGCACTCAAAGGACCTACATTCAAAGCGCCCACAACGTCAAATTTAATCAACCTAGTGCATTTTTTTAAAATTAAAAAACCCTAAACTGCAAAGGTGAGTTGGCTTTTACAAAGGCAGTGCTTTGTGTTTTCACAAAGGTGACGCTATATTCATAAGCAATGCCATATCGCAAAGGTGAATTAACATTTATGGGCGATGCTAGACTCCTATGAGCTCGCACGATGCTACCATACAAAGGTGGGTTGGCATTTCCTGCATGACCCTAAGACCTCAGCGCTGCACTATGCTATGCTACAAAGGCAGGTCAAAATTGGCATTGTGATGCCCTAGAGAGCCTCTTTTGGCCGACCTAGTTGGACCCTCATAAATTCACTTAAAATGCAAAAAATAAGAAAAGTTTTGAATTGCATACTAGGGGTTCTACTGAGGCCATTGGAACTCTCGAACCCGCCCCATCCGATGCCTAGGAAGCACATGAGCTACCATTTCATCAGCACCTTAGAGGAAAATCTCAAGAATTATAAAAGGTCAAGTGCACAAATGATTTGAAATTAACCCCTACCCCCATATTTATGCTAGAAATTTAGGGTTTTTGAGGGTATTTTTTACAGTTTTTGAGCCTATTAATCTGTTTTTTGCCTAACGAAGCTTGTTTTGACCCATTTTCATTGTCTTGAGCTTGTTTTCATGTCTCGTTGGCTATTTTTTGCACCTGAATCATTGTTGAATCTTTTTCATGAGCTCGACCCAAAAATTAATTTTTTGCCCGATCTCTCGATGGGGTAGTATTGCAGCGTAATTTATTCCACTGAGGTAGTAGTGGGACATCCAAAAATAAATAAAAATTGAATTTTGAACGTGGTAGTTTTTTTCTTTGAACCAACGCAACAAGTACCTCACTTCAAAGAGGGACAAAATGTAGACACTTAAATAAACCTGATTGATATTATGCATCCCGATTCTAATAAATTAACATCATTTCTTCCTAAATCACTTCGGACTAACCAATTAATTAAATAATCAGCATTATTTAGTTAAATTCATCAATTTCTACTATTAATCAAATAATTAACTTTATTAGATTAATTCACCTTTCTTCTAACTAATGCTCATCATATTTAATTAAATCAAATCATTTAATTAAATCTCCCTAAAATCCTCTCATTTGATTAAATAAATTAAATCAAATGTCACAATCCCCTAACCCATCCAAGTTAATTAATTTTGAATTAATTAACCTTAAACCACTTTCTAATCATCATTAACAAATCCTCTAGCTTTTAACTCCTCAAGAGTTAAATCAACCCATGGTCAACTAACCAGGTTGCACATGAAAATAATTTCTTTTAATTATCTAAATACCTTATTTACCCTTACAATGGTATATTCCAAAGAATATTCCTCTCATCATTCAATTTCTCTTTTTAAAAAGCCTCTCACACATTCATAAATACCTCTTACAAAGGAATCTCCTTACATGTCATTCCCTTAAATCCTCTTACACTTCACATCTCTTGTACATCTCAACTACATTCATTTACTTCTTCTTACATCCTTTCAAATCCTTAGCCATTTTCATTTATTCCTCTTACATCTTCTTTACTCTTCACATTCCCCAAAATGTGTTCCATCCTCATCCAATGGAATTGTGACAAGTGTCACATTCCTATTTGTTCCTCTTTTATCCCACATTCACCAATTTCTCTGATTCTTCAACCCTTGAGTCCTATAAGAAGAGGCTTCCTCTACACAATATGGATCCACAACTTGAAGCATTCTTACCATAGGCATTTTCACTCATAACATTCACTGTTTTCATCATATTTTGAGCTTGTTTCATCATCTTAGGTACTTTGAATCATCTACACCATTGGAGTTTATCAAAGGGATTGGGAAAGGGTTTCTTTCTACATCAACGGAGCACCAATCCCCATATGGGATGAAGGTTTAGTTGTTTTAGTTGATTACATGCTTTCATTTAGTTTAATTATGCTTTCATTTTCATGTTTTCATCTTCATTTGACTACGAATCTCATGGGGAATGCTAGATTTGTGTTTCTAACATGATTAACTAGTGTTTGTCGGTCTTGTGTTAGCTAATTGCAGATTTGGTGTTCACAACTTCAAAGAGAGAATCCAAAGATTCTTTCCAAAAAAAAATCACATGGAGCATTTGAGCATCATATCATGGGGGTGACATAGCCTCTCTTTTCTCTCTTATGGAGGGGAACATTCATTGTACATTTTTATTATCTCACTTTTGGAGTGGAGTTTTGTTCCCAATGTATTTTCTCCTTTTCTATACTTTATGAAGGATTTCATTGTACATGGATACCTAACATGAATAGTATCTAAGATCTATGATCATTATTGTATACATTACTATCTAAGTTACACTTAAGGGGGGTGCTAGTGTAAATAGTGTTATTCTATATCTAGTTAGTTGTCATCACTTTCTAGGTTGACCTATTCATATTTTCTTAAGTTTACTTAGATATTTTATATTTTGTCTCACCTCATATGGTTGAGACACGTGTCTTCACTTTGTGAGACACCTCTTTCATGCACACTTCCCACTCACTAGATCACTTTTCAAGTGAGATAACAAGTGTTCCATCTTTCGAGGGGTAGTCATGCTTTGTGTTTTACTTGCCTACCTTCACCACCTTGCCTATATATGTAAGGTTACTTTATACATTTTAATCATCTCTTAATATTATTTACCTTATTTTGTTTATATAACTTGTGGAAGTTCATGTTGGTTTTTTCTTTATGATCTTGGAAATCACAACACTTAGAACATTGGTTCTTGTTCCAAGTTCTCCTTTGCTCATGCTCCCAAATTTGTATCTCCTTAGCTCCTATCAAGCCTCAAGCCTTGATAACAACCTGGAAGGTTCTAGGTTCTCATTCCCTCCCAATGCTTAGCTCTTGCAACCCCTTTGGTTCCAGTTCCCTCTTTGATCTTGACACCTGCACAAGTTCCAATTTATTCTTCAGTCTTGATGCTTGTCAATGCACTTCAACATTCCAAGTGCTCACTTCCAAGTTCCACTTAGGACCCAAGACCCACAGGTAACCTTTATGGTTCTAGGTTTCTCTCATAACCCACACCTAATTGAAACATAGTCAACATAAGGCACGTTTTTTGAAAACATGTTTAGTTATCGAATTTCCAAGTGCCTTGTGTAGATTAGGTAAAATTTGGGGGAAATGCATGAATCAATAATAGCAACCACAAAACTACCTAATTCAAGTCATAATGACCCTAATCTAACAATGAAGCACAAATGACAATAGAAATCACAATAAGAGAGCAATAAACCTCAATTCCTATGCCATAGTTAATCACCTCTATTAGTCTTCTCCATTTTGCTTTGTTTGTTCTTAGATTTGTAGTATGCAATTTTTATTATAATCTTGATGTTGACATTGATAGCAAGATCTCAAGATAGTGGTATGATAGAAAAACTTAAAATATTTTGGTTAACCTTGAAATGAAGATGATGGCTTGCTTTTATAGAAATCCCAATTCAAATGAAGGGTGAGGATTGGATGGTGAGGTATGAAGATCAATATATGAGATTATTTGAGAAGAAAAGAGATAAGGATGGGAAAGATGGACCAAAGCTCAATAATTTAGTTGAGATTTAGGGCTTGTCTAAGAAGAAATAAATTAAATAATGATCAAATCTAGGTCTGATTGACTCACCTTAGAGGTTGTAAGTCAATCTATGCTCCTTGTTGATTTGCATCCTAATGAAATCCTAGAAATGATGGAACATTAACCCTAGGTTTTGGGAATTAAACTTAGGGTATCTGCATTTTTATGTTTCATTTCGGTGAACTTGACATTTAACATCACAACTTTCTGATTTGGTAGTCTTTCAAACCCTAGATCTAGGTTTTGCATCATTTTGTCTTGTATTTCACATTTAGGGTTTCATATTAGTATTCTAAAAAAATCATAAAAATTCAAAAATATTGCATCATAGCTTGAATTAGGGTGTGTTTCAATCATTTAGATCATGTTTTCATTTCAAAATTGCAAATAAAAATTATCATTTTGTTCCAAAAATTGTTATACATTTACATTTCCTTTACATTGTTTTTTTTGGAAAAACAATCACTATCAAACCTGTTTGTAGATAGGAATAGTAACCTTAAACAAGAACTTAAGCATTAAATTTTCTAGTTTTCAAAACCTTGATCAAGGACTCAGTCGCCATTGGGCGACCCTATCCTTGTATAGGTGTTTCATCACACTTTTTCACAACATGGTCTGTCTCTATTTGCTCAATTTAACTATACTTGCATATCCCTATTTTGGAATCAATAGCTACATGTTTTTAGAATTTTTTGCATTTAGTTAATTTGGTGAAAGAAAGTGCATCTTTTAGGGTCAAAATTTGTATTAAAAAATAATCATTTTCAGGTCTCTACATATTGCAATCAGTAAATTATTACATCTCAAATCTAATCATTGCATTCAAATTTGTTCAAAAATCTTCAACATCATTGCATACTTGCATTTTGCATCAAATTGGGATACATTAACCAAATTCTAGAAATCTATTTATTGCTACAGTTGTTTGCTAGTAGAATCAAAATTCTGAAATAGGGTAGTACACAATCAAACTTTGAACTTTCAGAACCTCTGACCAGGACTCAGACACCCTTGGGTGACCTTGTCTTTCTTGTCTTGGGAAAACAATTTTTTTGAGATCTCTATTGCTATGGTTCTTGTTTTCTTCTGCTTGCTTCTTTCTATTTCTGGGTGTTTGTTGTACTTATTTAACAATTTGGTTTTCATCTTGGGTGCACTTTTGGTGTTTTGAAACTTGCATGAGTTTCACAACCTGGTGTACTATTTCTAATACTTCAAGGAGACGTAGTTCTAGACTTATGGAAACCCATGCTAGTTTCACATCCATTGTGGATCATGATTCTTCCAACTCTCTCATGACAAGTGTTGTCAATACTCAATCTATTTTGGACTCTATTCTTGATGTTACCATGGTAATGACAACTTTACAAGCACCTACCTTATGAATGTTGAGACTATGGTTGCCCATGTTCCTAAAGACAAACTAAGAAAATTGGAAAAGGATTTAGAAAAACTTCAAAAATATGTAAGTAGTGAACACTTTTTTGGTACTGCAATTCCTATAATTGACAACATGAGGAAACTGCTTAATGATGATCATGGATTAGAATTTGTGTAGCCTAGCCCATACAATTTATGATAATATACCTACATTGGATAGTTGCACTCAAGCTTTCGAATACACTTAAAGCCAATGAGGAAAAATTTTCCCTCCCTACCACTATAACCTCTATTCCTACATACACAAATCCAACAGTTGCTTCAACAATACAACCAAGCATTGGGATAACTTCAACAATAGATTTTTCCACTAGAAATCCTTATGGTTTTGGATCTTCACATGCCACACCTCAAGCTCCATCCCCACTTATAACTTCACAACATAGTATCCCACCAAATACATACACCATTCCACCATATTCGCTCCATTCCCAAAACATTTTAAACAATGATTCTATCATAAACCAACTTTTACAAAATGTAACATCACTTCAACAATAAATCTCAACAATGAACCAAAACCAAAATAGACAACCATCACAATATATCAAAAAGATCCCATTGTCACTTGATGTATTGAAAGCACAAATGCCACAAAACATAGAGATCCCTTGATTTGACAAGTACAATGGTAAATGGGACCCTAGCAATCACATATCATAATATACTTCTATATGTAGTGACTTTATTTTTGAGGATAAGATCCTAGCTAAACTTTTCCCTAGGTCATTGAAAGGCATGGCCTTGCAACGATTTTGTTCATTGCCTAACAATTCAATCCGCTCATTTAATGAGCTTGTTAATGCTTTCCCCAATAACTTTCAAGTCAACATTGGTCCTAATATCAACATAACTGATTTAATGTGATGTAAACAAAAACAAGGTGAAAAGGTTATGAATTTCATGAACCACTATAATTTGATATTATCACAAGTCAAGATCTAACTCTTCCTAATGCGAAAATCCAAAGAATTTTCATTGGCAACTTGCAAAAGGATATGAGGGAAAAAGTCCTATTGGTGAAATTTCCATCCTTTATAAGTTTGTGTACGATGCTTCATGACTATAAAAATTTGGTTTGTAAGTATGAGGAAGCATCTTCATCGACTCATAATGAAAAATATGAGCTCATACATCAAGATAGTTACCAATCATTCAAGAATACAAACAAGAACTTTATAAATATAAACCCATCCCAAATTAATCAAGTTGAACCTCAAGTTGCTTCTATAAGTTCAGCCCCATACCAATTTAAAGAAAAAGATAGATAATTTAACCCTCTACCTAATTTTCCCCATTCAATTATGTTGCAACTTCTGGGTAAGAACATAATCCACTTGCCTCCAATTAGACCTATATATACAACAAAACCTCTACCCCCAAGTTTTAATCCAAATGCCTTTTACAAATATCACCACACAACTAGACATGATACAGAATGATGCATGTGTCTTAAACATCAAGTTAAAGACCTCATTGATTCTAATCACATTCAATTGGGTGGTGTTAATGATAGAAGGATTAAGTTTGTTTCCCCGCCTAACCAAAATTTACAAATATTTACCAATCCTATGCCTAACCACTCAACCAACTTTGTGCAATCTTGTGATGTTAAGAATGATGAGATGAATATTGATACAACTAATGACATGAATAATGATTAGAATAGTAATGAATATGGTCTACAAACAATGGTTGGTTTTGTTGATGTGTAACCTTGTAAGGGAAAAATTACCAATTTACATGACATTTATTTCACTAATGATGATGTACTTAGACATGTGTCTGATGGTCCTCTCTACATTGTTGGCCATATCAATAACAAACCTGCACAAGGAATACTTATTGATCTCGTGTTCAAAGAATGTGATCACTGAGGAATTTCTATTTATGCAAGAGCTTTATCAAGATACCTATGAATAATCGAAAGCATGGATAAAAACTCATGATGGTTTTACTTGCTTTATGATATGTTCCATCACTCTTCCTCTCAAAGTTGGACCTAAACAATTAGATGTCCCATTCTCCATCATTCTATCGTTAGATCAATTTCATGTGAAGCTAGGTTATTTGTGGCTACACTCTATGAATGTCATCTTGTTGATTATTCACTAGTGCATAAAGTTTCCCTTTGGAAATGAGATATTTATAGTACACCATAGTGGGTTTAATCTTTTGTCTTCCCATGGGAGTTTTTCATTAGATATTTTGGCCTCAACCTATGGAACCTATAAAGCATTGTGAAGATTTATTTTTCAATTCATATCAAAATTTCAAGGAAAAACACAACAAAATTATCTCTTAGCAATATTCTTGAAGGTGATAAGTCCATGGTTGTTCCTTCTCCCCAACCCATCATGGGCGAACCTATGATTGAGCCAAAAATCCTTCCAAGTAACCAAGAAAAGTACACTACAGTTCCTCCACCCATAACCTATAAAATACCAAGAGATAATAAAATGATCCCTTTTATGCCACCAAAGATAACACAAGTGTATAGACCTAAAGAGACAATGGTTTCCCAACCCTCAATAATTCCTTCAATTCTTTCCTTACGAGAAGAAAATAAACCAAGGGTTGATGGACCCACTCTTGCCCCTTTACAAATTGAAAATCTTGCAAGAAGAAATTGAAATGCGAAAGAGAATAAGCATAGACATGTTATTTCTCATCAATTGGAAGAAAAGGACAGAACAATGCATGATAAACCAACACCTATGGAAACAACTCATGAAAACATCCAATTTTCACAGAAACAAGACATAACTTGGAAACAATAAGTCAGACAAGACAATTAAAATGAAATTATCATAAAACCTCCCATTGTGATCAATTTGGATGACAATGATGAAAATGCTAAATTGATGAAGAGGTGCATAATGAGCTTAACACTTTATTTTTGAAGAAAATGAATTTAGATGGGGGAAAACACGATGATCCTCTTGATGAGAGTGACCCATCACATGTTGCATGTGGAGATACTCCCAGTTCAACACTTGTTGTAGTCCCTTTAGCTAGTTTTCTACCTTTTTTATATAATGAGCAAGATTGGGATGCAAATGACCTGCTCTAGATCGGCTCGCATGTGAAGTACTTCTTTTGTGTGTTTACTTTCTATGTTCTTTGTGTTTTCTTGCACATGATGTGATCTACCATGTTGTCCTTCTTGGTGTTTATTTATGTCAGTGAGTTTACATTGGATGACCCTTGTTTCTCTCTTGGTGCAAGGATACAAAGTAAACGAACCTATCATGACATTCTTCTATTTGTATCTAAAATTCTTTTATATATCGTAAACTTTTTCTTTTATTTTTATCTTATGCTTTCCTTTTGGGGATGATGCAAAGCATTGAGACATTTAGGTCTCCTCCATGTTGACCTAAAACTTTCTTTGTATTCTTTCTCTATTGCATTCCTCCTTTGTGTTCATTGTTCCATGTATTTGGAGAATGATCTCAATTCTAAGATCTATTATATATTATTGTAGCAAATGTTGGAATATGTTGAGATGTGATGTTGTTGATTGTTGTCATTAATGGTTGTCATTGATGTCAACATATCTTGGTTGTTTGAATGAGGTTTAGTTTTTATGCTTTGGTGATCCGATTGGTTTTGTTTTAGATGTTGTGATGTAATGATCTATCTTGGATTGTGTCTATCCTGGTCCCATTCTTTTTGCAGCATAATGAGATACACTCTTATGGGTCCGGAATGATCTAAAAATTAGTTAACGTGCTTCAGAACACTATTTGCATTGTAATGTGTATATCCTATTCGTTGGTTCCAAATATCATGGTAAAAATTTAACATGTTGATTTGAGTGAGAAGGTTCTGTATGGTCCAAATTTCATTCCTTTCCACCGTGGGAATGTTTTGTGGTAACCTAATTCAAATTTTGTTTGTCCAATTTAGGAGATTATGAAGACATTGTGTTTGGTCGACATAGGAGATTATGAAGGCATAGAATGATATAAGTAAAAGTTGAGTTTGTTCAATGAAAGCAAGTGTGATGAATGTGAATCTAAACATCCATACATTGTGAATTATGCGAAAGCATATGGTCAAAGGAAACAAACAACAAGATTCTATCTGGTGTCATTGTTAATGACAGTTATTTTAGCGGTGGATTCCCTTTCATCATTCTTCTGTCAATGAGCCCTTTTTTGTTAGAAGTGAGCCTTACTCTTTTGGTAGTAACCCATTTTATCTTTGGTTGTAACAGCTGGATAGTGAGCCCATCGATAGTGAGCCTTAACTGCAGTGAGCATTTTGGCAGTGAACCTTTGTAAAAATAACCTTAACCAATGTTTTATAATTGAGAATTAGCATTCTCTGCAGTTTTTCCCTTCTTGGGTTTCCATGTAAATTCTGGTGTTCATTGTGCATGGTGTTGTTATGTGCTTTCATGTTCATATTTATTAGATTATTATCTGATTGATTTAAGTTTCATTTGGATTAATTAAAGTCAATAATTGTTTTATAATTACTTATTCACCCCCCTCTCAGTTATCCAGACTGTTCAACAATTAGTATCAGAGCTTTGGTTCCTTGAAGAAGAGCTTAACCACTTGGGGTAGATCTGATGGCACAAAAATGAACAATTTCTATGTTTGATGGATCTGACTATAGTTTCTGGAAAGTGCATATGAGAGGATACCTGATCTCTCTAGGCTATAAGACTTGGAAAGTTGTTGAGACAAGATATGTTGAACTGGAAAATGGTATTACTACTATGCATGAGATTTCAGCCTATGAAGAGAGTGAAAAGGAAAGGTATGCAATATTTAGTGCTTTGTCTAAGATTGAGTTAACAAAAGTTATTTCATTGGGCACTGCTTATGAATTTTGGGAAAAGTTGAAAGAAATCTATGAAGGAAATGATAGAGTCAAATTATCAAAGAAGTTGATAGCTAAGCGCAAATATGAAAAATTGAGGATGGAAGAAGGTGAGGATATAGCAAGCTACTTTTAGAGAGTTGGTAGTGCAGAAAATGAAGTCAAAAATCAAGGAGGCACTCTGACAAATGAAGATGTAATGGAGAAGACTCTGATGACCCTCCCGGAGAGCTACAGTGACAAGATCTCGGCTATTCAGGAAGTTTATGATCCAAAGAAATTCACCAAAGAGAAACTATTTGGCACCTTGATCACATTTGAGATGAAGAAATTTGGAAAAGAAAAGGATAAATCTGAAACATCATTCAATGCCACAAAGATAGAAGATCATAATAGTGAAAGTTCAGATGAGTTGGAAGCAAACTTCACAAAGAAACTAAAGAAAGGTATCAAAAATTATAAAGTTATGTGACCTCTTAAATGTTTTAGATGTGGAAAGATTGGTCATTTAGTAACTAAGTGTCTAGAAAAAGGAACAAGGAAAAAGTTTAAAAAGATCAATAAGAAGGCCTATTATGTTAATGAGAATGTTGGTATTTTAGATGATGAATCAGATCATGAGAATTGTTTGTTTTTAGTGGAAAAGGATGAACCTAGATTTGATATCTCTAATATTTGTCTGAAATATAATGATAACACTAAAGATGCATTATTTGTTAAAAGAAATAGAGATGGATGGCTGATTGATATTGAATTTTTGAATCATATGACTGATGATAAAAGTAAGTTTGTGAAGCTTGAGAAATATGATGGAGGTTTTGTTAGACTTGGAGATGATAAAAAAACATAGATTGTTGGAATTGGTTCTATTAACTTTGATGAAACATATAACATTGAAAATGTTTATTATGTGAAGGGTTTATATCATAATCTTTTGAGTGTTGGACAGATGTGCAAAAATGGCTATATTGTGTTGTTTCAGGATGATGGTTGTGATATCCAAAACTTTTATTGCGACTGGAAAAAGAACAAGTGGGAATATGTATCAATTGGAAGGAGCTACAAAGAGACGCTTATTATCTCAGTCCAATGACAATTGGCTGTGGTACAAAAGGATGTGTCACATCAACTTCGACAATTTGGTAAGGATAAGTTCAACAAGAGCAGTCAGAGATTTTCCAAGATTGACCAAACCAAACAACACTATCTACAAAGGATGTCAAGAAGGAAAGCAAACCAGAGAAACTAGGGAAAACTTTAGTGGCAAATCTTTACCAATTGGTGAATTCTTGCTCCCAACAGGGTGTCCAAATCACCCAGATTTTATGAAGTATAGGTCTAATGCACGTCCATTCGCCAATGAGTTTTTTTATGAGGCATATTTAAGCAACAAATTCGCTATTGTAAAACTACGCATTTCAATTGGACTGAATAATATTTTCACTTGGAATCCCAAAATAATTTAATAAAACACCTACATATTTGCCAATACTATTAAAACAACATTGTATCAGGACCCATTTTGCAAATTAAAATTTACAAATAGTTTCTTGTGAAGACCCATTTCACCAATTAAAATTTATAAATAGTTGCTCATGAGGACCAGTTTTGCCAATAAAATTAACAAATAATTACATTTGAGGACACATTTCGCCTTGAAAATTACAACGTATCATTGTATAAGCAAGAGGGATTCACCAAATATTTAATTTATCATTTAAAAATTCTGCCGGATTTGCCAAATATGGAATCATGGATTGATATAAATACAATCGAAAGTGTCATTTATTCTTAATTTCATACACATTTTGTTCAGTTTTGAGGTTCTACTTCTCCATTCAGAACTGGAAGTCAGCAAACTGCAAAGCTAAAAACGTAGACTTAAAAGGTGAGTGATCATTTCTTCATAGTGTTAATAGTTATAATAATACGTTTTCTTTATCTCTTTTCCGTTCTTGCTTCAACAAAGTGAACCTTAGAACCAAACTCTGAAGTTTTGAAGTTTTTGAAACCTCCAAACCACCGAGTAAAAAAGGCGAGTGATCATTTCTTCATAGTGTTATTAGTTATAATAATAAGTTTTCTTTATCTCTTTTTCATTCTTTCTTCAAAAAAGTGAACCTTAGAACCAAACTCTGAAGTTTCGAAACCTCTGACCCACCGAGTAGAAAGATGACCTTGAGACAGACTTGCAAATCAACAAAGTGAACCATCAAAAAAGTTAGAGAATCGGTAATTTATGAAAATTTAGAACTCCGTGACAAGGTTATAAAACTCTAAGGACTAGCGACTAAGGTTAGGAAAATCCAAGAATTTTATATTGTATTCCATGGTATTGAATTTGATATGTGATTTTGCATCATTTTTAAAGAACAACACTTATCACACTACTTATAAATTCCTATTGCATTACCATTCACACAATCTTTGATAAATAACTAAAAGGAATATTATTAATCCATTCCTTGAATAGAAGATAACAATTCAACATCCATAACTTATAAGTTATAAGCTAACAGAAGCTAACAGTTCAACATAAATAACTTATAAAGGCATCCAATGTCCACCCAACTTAAACAATAAAAGCTTAAACTACCAAATCACCTAAATTATACTGAGAAATTCTTACACATCCATCACCATAAAATCTTTATTCATACATAAACATTCCATAGCAATGAAACTATTCAAACATCTATCAATCTCATGTAAATAGAAATAGAACTTCTGAAAGAAAGATAACTAAACCAATATCACTGCACTCTGCATAAATTTTATTCATAGATAACAACACCACAACAATATAGAAAAATTATATCATATGTCATCCCAATAATAGATATCATAGTAGCAAACATTCAGTATAAACAAAATAAATCTATACACCATAACTCAAAGATTATGCATGCATAAACTCCACCAATGTCTTCTATATCAAAATAACAAATAATAGCCAAAATAACAGAGTTTTCCCTAATGAGTAAATCATTTTTTTCTCAAAAGAGCCTAATCACATCAGTCAAACCAATATTTAAACATAGCTAATGTCTTTGGTAACGGTTTCTTGAAAGTAATCGTACCAAAAATTAAAAGAAGTCATTAACTCAAAAGTGCCAACTTTAAAGAAAGTATATGTAAATGCTAAAAATAAACTATGCATCATTCCCAGCTGCTTCAACTTCATCAACTTTTGGCTCCTCGTTCTCTCCTTGTTGCAACAAATTCTCCTACATCTTCATTCTAGCTTTATATTCCCTGTACCTAGTAATGATTGCAAAAATATCCTTGCTACCTAGTGTCAATGTGATTTGAAGCCTAGTTCTCCATTTTTTGAGAGCAACTTCAGACTTGTTCAGTGTGTTAGACCTCCTTTCTACTTCAGCTTTAAAAGTTTTGAGATAAAGCTCTAGCCTCCCAAGCTTTGAGAAAGATTCTTTAGTCATCGTAGCAGGATGTGCTACTTCTCTGTTGAAGACTTCTCTAAAATTTGAGCAGATTTCTTTTGTGTCCAAAATTTTCTCATCAAAATCATTTGTTATCTTCACCTGCAGATCATGAAAGTTCCCTTTGATTTCTCCTAATATATCCAAATACTTCTCCAGCACTTATGTGATTTCCTTTACTAGGTCATCATATATGTATAGTTTCCATTTAAGTGAATCAAGCCATGAAGGATCTATTTTCTTTGGATCACTATCAATCTGTTCATTTACCAGCTTCAATTGTTCCATGGAAATTAACTCTTTCATTTCTTCCAAAACTACATACAGCTTGGTTTGATTGTTTCTAACCTGCTGCAGTTCTGCTATTAATCCTTTTCTTTTATCAACAATGTTAGTGTAGGAAATCACAGATTTAGTAATAAAAAATATAGCTTCCTGAGACAATTCTTCAATCCACTCACTAGCAGCCTTGGAATAATTTAGATTTTTCTTAATCAACTACATCACAAACTCATCAATAACTCTTTCTTGGGAACTAGAAGCCTCAGTATACAAAAATGGGAGAGACAATGGAAGAGATAAAGTTTTTGAAATCCAAAATTTGAGATTGCAATTTTACCCGTTCTTTCCTTTCTTCTTTTACCCGCTTGGCTAAAGCATTGACTGGGTAACTAGTGTGATATACATCACCTTCAAGTGTCTGGGGACCCATGTCAACATTTATGATTTTATAATCATCTGGGGTTATCTTATCATCATCTACATATTTTAAACGTTCTGAAATTTCTAACACCTGATTATTAGAGACAACATCATTCAAAATTCTTGATATTTTCTGGGCTTTCTTGGACCCTAAGGAAGATTGGAGTAATTTTTTCACTGTATCTACTCCATCCCTAATGGATGTCGTAGCAGTGTATTTCCTCTTCTTTTCTACCACTTTCCTCAACCATACTAGAGAGTTTTCTATTAGATTGGGGGCTTTATCACTTTGAACAACCTCTCTAGACTCGTTTGGAATAATTGATATGTTTTATATAGGAGGAGATTAAGAAGATTCTTTAGATAAGGGCAGGAAAGTACTATCTTGAACAATATGCTTAAAGATGCTCTCTGAATCTTCTGACATGGGTTTTGTTTAGACATTTTTATTTTTAAGAGTAGGGGTGGATGGGTTGTCTTGTTCACATATTGATTTTGATTTAATTGATTTCTTTGGCTTTTCACCATCACCCCTAGATTGTGAATTGGTGCTAAAAGACTTGATGACTATCCTTGCCAATGATGTACCTCCAAGGACTACTTGGATAGATCCTTGCTCATTTTTTGGGGACGATTTTGGTTCATGAACAGAACCAGCAACCCTACGCCATTTTCCCTCCAACCAATCCTAAGTCCTTTTAAGTACTATTTCGACCCATTTACTCATATATAAAACTTCATTTTTATCCCATTCAACTCTAGGATGTGATTTATTAGGCAACTTCTCGTATTTAGGATCAAGAACCATCAAATCTTCAAACACATTTTTAGGAATTTGGAAAGAGAGACCAAAAATTTGTATCTGCTCAAGGGTTAACCTCATATGGTCCCTTCTAAAAACTTCATTTTCATCAACACAATCTTCCCAGAAATCTTCGATTGAAGGTTGGTGTTGATGCAAGCCAAATCCATATAGATTTTTTCTCACAAATCCCTTGCTGTCAAAATTAGTTCTTCAAACAAGTACTAGAGATTGTATTCTTTGAGAATACTTTCAACATTCCTAGCCATCTGATTACTTTTGCAAGAGAAAGAATGAGTAACTAACGAGAAGGTATACCCCCGCTTTCCCATATTCATGTATTTTATATTTACAATGGCCATTTGTCTGCAAACCTCCAAAAATACCAGTAAATCCTCAGGGTACTTAGGCATTTTAAGTGGAGCATTCTCGTAACCTCCAATTCTCAAATAAGAAAAATTATCAAACTAGATATAAAAACTTCCAAACTTCAACACCAGAGATTTTGATTTAGGGGAAAAACGCATTTTAGAGTTTCTGTTAGAATTGGCTATGGCAGCCACCCAAGATCTATGGACCAAATAGAAAGCACAAGAAAGAGAGAAAGATTATGACAAGAATAAACTGTATTCAATGTCATTAATATGATATGCTGATTATGATTGATTACAAATGAGAGAGACCCCTTGGTTATATAGCCAAGGTGAGAACATAGAAGGGCATAAGATTATGACAAGTGTCAGAATCTTATGACATGAGACAACTAGTAAGACTTATCACTCCACCAAAGATGGAGAGATAATCACATGATGTGTCCACAAAAGGTGGAAATGATGAGGTGATGAGATGTCAAGTCCACCAAAAGTGGAAATTCTCCAACAACCTCCTATGTGGTCCCTAAGTAAACTTAACTAAGGTGTAATTATGACCTAGGACAAGGTACAAGATATTTAATTACACCAACACCCCCCCTTAAGTGCAACTTAGGGAGTAGTGCACAAATGCAAACAATGCAAGATGGGTCCCGGCTACTAGGCCATGTTAGGTACCCATGTACAAACAATGCAATCTCTCACAAGCGAGGAAAGGGAGAAAACCTCATGGGAAAAAACTCCCCCTCAAAAGAGAGATGAAATATAGAATAGAAATACTCTCAAAGAAGAATGAGAAGGAAAAAACCCCATGTGAGGAAAAAGACCCCCCCATAAGAGAGAAGTAGAAGAGAAGCAAGGTAGCCCCCCCTCAATGTTGAGTCTCCTGCAAGAATGGTAGAAGCTCGACATTGAATGCTGAAGATGATCCAATCTCGCCAAACAACGTTCCTCCCCTTAGGAAGAAACAAAACCAAGGATGTATGCAAGATGTCAAGATGTATGATGTGCGATGATGTTGTCTCTGAAGCATGCCCAAGTGTCTCCATGTCGATGCAGAAAGCTGAACCACTCCAATCAGGCGTTCTAGGCCACACTGCTGAAGAGGAAAACCCAACATCTAGTAGAGAAGAATTTAGAGCACTATCCAAAGACAATGATATCCCCTCTAAAGACAAAGAAGCCTCCTCCAAATGTTGTCCAAAAGAATCCACACTCACGCCAAACTGTGAAGAATGATCATGTAGAGAATGAACAAGAGGGTCAAGGTGTTCCCTCACAACAACTGAAGAAGGTTCATCTTCATCAAAGAGAAGATGAATGTCATCAAGAGTGTCCTCCAAATCAGAAAGATGAGACTCCACAAACAAGTCTGAAATACCTGTTAGGAAATCATCCAAAGTAGCCATATCTGGAAGACAATGTATATTTTGCTGCACTGAATCACTAGGAGCCAAAACTGTTGATTCGCAAGTATCATCAAGTACAACAGAAGATGGAGGAGATGAAATGCATGGCTCAAGAACTGGATCTGATGTGAGAACTCCCATGTTCAAAAAGCCAAATGTCTCCTCAGAATCATAGTTGTGATCAACTGAAGGAACAATGTCAGCCAAAGCTGTGCAAAGGAATACAACCGAGATGAATGATCAACCACCCCAGTAGTAATGACATCTCTAGTCTCCAAGTCACGAATGATAACAGAATCAGGAGTGAACTCCACAGTTCTCCCATCTCCACCATGTGTAATCTGATATATGGAAAGTAGATTGTTCGTCAAATGAGGAACACACAAGACATCCTGAAAAGTGTTCTCCCCAATGCTAATAGATCCCTTCCCTATTACACTCATGTATGTGTTGTTTCCCATCAAGATAGGAGACATACTACAAGGCTGAAATGTAGAGAAGATAGTTTGTGAAGATGCCATATGATGTGATGCTCCTGAATCTAGAAGCCATCTCCCTGATCCTGGACTTGAATGAGCACAAAGAGCTTGTCCTTTATATCCTGATATATATGTTTGACCTTTGTCCTTTTTAGACTGTTTTGAAGTAGAAGGAGAAGAAGATTCAGACATTCTAGAAGGCAAATCAATGTGATTCTTTTTGAGAAGATTCTTCAACTCATCAATATCCTTCTTATAACAATAGTGTTCTTCATGTCCATCCTTCTTGCAATATGCACAAAAAGGTCTCTCCTTCTTAGATGATTCTCCTTTTGAAGAAGATTTTTTCTTTTCTTGATCTGAATGTGGTTTATCCTTTACTTGATCTGAATGTTGATTATTCTTTGCTTTCTTCTGTTTCTTATCTGATTCTGATTCTTTCACCTGATTAACCAACAATGCCTGAGATTTAGAAGTCTTGATGAGACCCATTGAGATAAGCTTTTGTTGCTCATGTATCAACATCTCAGAAAATGTTGTAAATGAAGGTGTAGTGCATGCAGACCCCATAGTCAATCTATGAGTATGAAAGCTAGAAACAAAAGAAGCATAATCAGGACCAAGTTTGTTCATTGTATTGTACACCAACTGGATGTCCTTCTTATCAATTCCACATGCTTTACATTGCTCTTTTAGATCATTAACCTTAGTGATGTAGTCTTGGATGTTGTCAAAGTTCTTAGGATCAAGATTCATCAAATCATTATCAATTTGATAGCCTCTTACTTCATCTTTTGTTCCATACAATGTTTTTAATTTTTCCCAAGCTTCATGATAATTTGTACATGATTCAATCTGGAACAACAAATCTTGAGAAACTAGTCTACGAAGACACCCAAGAGCTTTGGCATGTTTGATCATCCATTTTAACTTTTTCTCATCATCTGTAGGTTCAGGTACCTTATTTTCAACTTATAAAGAGTGACCTTCTGTCATTAGTATATTCCATGCATTTTGATGCCATGTTGAATAATTATATGATGTGAGCAAAGGAACCTTAGAATGATCCATGAGAATGAAAGAGCAAAGCAAACAGATCAAAGCAATGCACCAAGAGACTCCCCCCAAATCACTCAATCAAGAAACCCCCCAAGCAATATCTGATTTGGAACTTTATATTTAGTGCGTTTACAATTGCTAGATGCCAAAAACAGCAAGCTAGACTTGATCTTAGTGTTTACAAATGCCAAAATAGGCTACAGTATCAAGTACAATTTTTGGTACAAAATGAGATCAATCTGATCATACCACTAAAAATTACAGAAAAAATCACGCACTTTCAAAAAAAATTGCACACAAAAATGTTATCGTAGGAGCAAGATATGAGCTCCCGAAGTTCTCAAAATGAGGACGAAGCAGCAACACCTGTGAGAATCTGCAAATTCTGGAAACACGAGGCACCAAAACCAAAAAATGATTGCACCAGTGCGTAGAGCACAAAATTCTAGCCCAAATAAAAAAAAATTGCTTGAAAAAAGGACTCAAAATGACTGAGATATTGAGTTTCAAAGTTAGACTGCAAAATCAAAACTGCAATCCATGAGGGGCAGGAAATTTTCAAACTGCTGCTGACGTCATCAATGACGTATTGCTGACGCAGGCAAATCCAGGATTAATTTTGACGTCCCCGCGCCCGTTACCGGTAAACGTGCCCGTCAGTTTAAATTGCCGGAATATTCCCACCTGTTGTCGGAATATGCTTTCAGAATATTCTGTGCTGCCCGGACCGCAATCTTTCTGGATTTGTCGGAACCTTCAAATTTCTGTCCGCCGGTGATTTGGAATGTGGGCCGGTCCGTCGGATTTATGAAATGCCGGCAGGGTAAATGGGGGATGGCGGGGGCCACGGCCTTTGGCCACGTGGCGCCCGCTGGGAAATCTGTGGGTACTGCGGGTACAGTCTGCGGACTGTACTCCGCAGAACCAATAAATTTTCTCCTTTTTTTTTTTTATTGATTTGATTTTTCAATAAAAGAGCTTTGAAATACAATATTTTTCAATGAATTTAATCGCTTAAATTTTTCAAAAAATTTCAAAAAACTTTAGGCGAATAAATAAATTATTTTTCAGAAAATTCGTACCGACAACATTAATGACGACTTAGGGCCGTACGGCTCTTTGAGCAATTTTTTTTGCTTCACCGGATGACTTGCTCCAAAATGGACGAATTGACAGTCGATCTTAGGGTTTTTGGCCCTTCTGGACGCGATGGCAGGGTCGGATTTGACCCAAAATGCTCCAAAATTGCAGCTACCTTCTGGATCTGGCAACCACGCTTCAGCTTCAAACCCTCATAGATTTGGCCTCGTAGCTCCGATTTGGACGAAACAAAAGGCAAAATTGACTATCTCGAACCTTCCGGACACAATGGTGAGCTCAGATTTGCACTAGCAAGCTCGGATGTGAACCTGCAACAAAGAGCCACGAACGGAACCTCCTCAGATCTGGAATCTCTCTTCAGAATAAGACTATCCAATGGCTCCAAACATGCTCTGACACCATGTTAGAATTGGCTATGGCAGCCACCCAAGATCTATGGACCAAATAGAAAGCACAAGAAAGAGAGAAAGATTATGACAAGAATAAACTGTATTCAATGTCATTAATATGATATGCTGATTATGATTGATTACAAATGAGAGAGACCCCTTGGTTATATAGCCAATGTGAGAACATAGAAGGGCATAAGATTATGAAAAGTGTCAGAATCTTATGACATGAGACAACTAGTAAGACTTATCACTCCACCAAAGATGGAGAGATAATCACATGATGTGTCCACAAAAGGTGGAAATGATGAGGTGATGAGATGTCAAGTCCACCAAAAGTGGAAATTCTCCAAAAACCTCCTATGTGGTCCCTAAGTAAACTTAACTAAGGTGTAATTATGACCTAGGACAAGGTACAAGATATTTAATTACACCAACAGTTTCCATACAACTTTCTCGCAACTTCAATTAAAAAGGAATCATTAACAAGACAATATTCTCCCATCCCAACCTGCCTAGTAAATTGCGCATAACACTTATACACAGGCATGCCAGGACTTGGTGGTACTTGTGGTTTCAACCCTAGCCAATAAGCTCTTTAACTAGCAATGATATATATCAAACAAGAACACAGATGAAAGGTAGCAGTCTTCTGAAATTTAACTAATTTCTCATGCAAGTGAAATCAAATTATCTCGGCCCAATTGATAAACACATCATCATCCTGGTGCAGATAACTAAAATGAACTAACACATCCAGTCTTCAAATAATTCAACTTATGCATTCCCGATGATACGATGAAGTAAAGCAATAACATCATAAATTTATGCTTTAAAATGTGTCCTCTTAAGTTTATTTGGCAATTGATACTTACCTTTCTTCTCTGATTTTAACCACCCTTCGTCCAAAGAATTTTTACACCAGGTTTCATTAGTCCTAAAATATTCATTAGTTGTTACAATAGACATCTCCTTTATGGGTGCCTTCTCTAGAATTCCCAATGCTTGAGAAACAACCTTGGGAATTTTTTTAGCTACAATGGTTTCATCTGTGGCCTTGATTTCTTGGGTTTTAGGAATGTACCTTCTCACACATGCAACAATTAGGTCAACACTCAACACTGCTTTTGGAAGACCTCCAGCCTGAGCTAGTCCATTTTCGAACACCTTAACATCTATAGTAGTTTTTTCTTTACTGTCTAGATGTGCCCAAAATTCTTCCAATTTAAAAAGTCCTAGCTTCGTATCCCTCACACTGAGCCAACGATTTTCAATTTCAGCCTACATGAGCTCACTATGCCTAATGAGATGCTTGAGTTCTTGAAGAAATAACAGCAGCACGTATGCTTGAATGTTTGAGAAAAACTACGCCACCCACGTATGTCGTTATTGTTGATAGGACGTGATTTAAATGGGGCATTCAATTTCATACCTCAAAAAGATAGCCTTTAAACCTGCATGCTTTTGGAAATTCCTGAAAAGACAACTCAAGTTCATTTTGTACATAGCATTCAATGAGATATTAGATGACAACACCTTTAAAAGGAAATTTTTGAGAAAAAATACGCCACCTTCAAGGCCAAGCCATATAAAATGTGAAGACGTGCAATCAATGTGGAGTAAAATGAGAATGCAGGCTAAATGTTTGAGAAAATTAGAAAAACTACGCCACCCACGTATGTCGTTATTGTTGATAGGATGTTCTTTAAATGTGGCATTCAATTTCATACCTCGAAAAGATAGCCTTTAAACCTGTATGCTTTTGGAAATTCTTGAAAAGACAACTCAAGTTCATTCCATACATAGCGTTCACTGAGATGTCAGGGAAGATAAGTCCATCATGTCGCGTGGTCGCTGAAACTTGGAACCTCAAAACCAAATTCTGAAGTTTCAATGTTTTCAAAACCTCCAACCCATCGATTTCGACTAAATCCACACACCGTAACTCAAAGGTTATGTATGCATGAACTTAAGTTACTCAACAAAGTGAACCAAGTTGGGCAATCGGGTAGTTATGAAAATTTAGAACTTTGCGACAATGCGACATCTCAAATGGTTATAAAACTTAGAGGCCTAGTGACTAAGCTTGATGTGCTCCCTTGAAGTTGAGTCTATAATGATATATCAAATGTTCTATCGAACTATTGAATAATTTATGATAAAAATATTAAACATGTGTTTTAAAGTTTTTTTACTTTTAACCATTAATAGCACTAAGCATAGTAACACTTAACGTTGCAATTGCAAAGGACTTAATAAAAGGAATTAAAATGTCACATTAATATAATAATAGTACAACCATTAATAGCACAGTAACACTTAATGTTGCAAAGGACTTAATAAAAGGAATTACAATGTCAAATTAATAGCACAACCATTTACTTTATTAAATCTGCAGGCAATTTTTTTTTTTGCTAGTTAAAACACTGCTAGGGGTAGACCCTGTATTGATTATCAAAAAAGGATTACATGAGTATCTATTTTTCAAAAAACCAACTTGAAGGCCTTTACTGTCAAGTTACCTTCCCTGATCAGCTAGCCCACCCAGATTTTCATGCACTACAGAATTCATTACAAAATTGGCCTAAATTTAAGTATAGGCACTCCAAGACTCGAGACTGACTCAATTACCCTATTAATGTTACTATTTATATTCAACAACAAAAAGCTGAAATTATACCCAGCCAAAATTTATCATTCATCATCATCCTCTGACTCTATGTGTTTCAAGTACGCTTTGCAATTTGCAATCATCAGGCAGTCTGCTCCACATTTCTGGTGTGCTGGGCTTTTGGCCTTTTCCTCTGGGTCCCTGGGATCATTCGCAAGCCATTCTTCCCCATCTCTAAGGTCCCAATCATCATCATCATCCACAACAATTTCCTCTGCCATACCTTCGTCCTCTGCATATCTCATGCCCATCCACGCGGGAGATTGGTCGTCAGCTTTGCTACCCTAAGGAGAAAGAAAATGCTACGGTCCCTTTCTGCCCATAATTTTTCAAATCCTCCTAGGTCGATGGTTCGGAGCAAAGGAAACTTCATTACCTCTCTCCCTCTCATCCACATCTTGTAGTATTTTTGTGGCATGGGGATTTTCCTATTCTCATCCACATTATCTAGTGTCACGTCAATGTCGCCCAACAATGCGTGCACAAAGACCATTTGGGTCAATTTTTTGCTTATCTCTTTTAGAAATTTTGGCCCAACCACCTACTTGGTTTCCTAGGGAATGAGTGGATGGGTCGAATTCATTAGCCCTTGTAGTCGCTTATCAGTTATTTCCCCTTGGAAGGCCTGCAGTTGCTTCTCCGTGTCCAACACAAGCAGCGTTTCCATTTTACTCCTTGCCCACAACTCGCCTTTCTAGAATTTTCTACCACTATTTCGAATTTTGCAAATGGAATGTGATAAATGACTACTTACTCCACCTTTGTATGCAATTAATACTTAATTTCTCAAAGGAAAAAAAATTGATTTGAATAACTCTTTACTGTAAATTTATAACCATTTATTTTATTACAACTGAATTATAATGTCACATTATTACTATAACTATTACCTACCCTATTTAATAACTTATGGGCCACTAGTGTCGCTACCAGCTTGATTCACGCAAACCAAAAAACCAACTTAGTCAAAATTTCCTGTATCTTAAGCATTACATGTACAATTAAAAATTAAAATGTTTAATTTGATTGACATCTAGCTACATGCAAATTGTACCTCAATCTGACAAGCTGTCAAAATCACCAAACTCCAGTTAGCACTACCAGTGCCACTCAAACGATATGAAATTATTACAAATCTTGTTTCATTAAAGCTATAGCAACTATAGCCATCCATCAAAAATTCATCAAACGGTAGTGGTCCATAATGTCGTGTGGTCGTTGAAATTTAGAACCTTAGAACCAAAGTCTGAAGTTTTGAAGTTGTTAAAACTTCTGACCCACCGACTACATAGATGACCAAGAAAGACTTGCAACTAAGGTTAGGAAAAGCACCAAAACCTCGACTTTGGTGAATTAAGATAGGAAAGGTGGCAAAGATGGTGCATTTATGAAGTGAAGATCGTGAGCAAATTTTAGCAAGTGGACATGACTGGAGGTGGAGGATCAATGGTTAATTAAGATTGATATGTGTGGAGTTTGGAAAATTATTATCTCTCGACCAGGCCTAGAATTTGATGGCCACCCCTACCTGTCATATGAAAATTTTGTGACATTTTAATTCATTTAAATGTCTGTCACTTTACGTTTTAGGAAAAAAATTAACTGTCAAAAAATATTTAATTTATATTTTTTTATATAAAATCTTTTATATTAAAATATTATTGATTTTATTAATCATACATATTAAATAAATGCTATAAAATAAATGTTGCTGAATTTTTTTTATAGTTTAATCCTTAAATTCATCTATCTAAAAACATAAATTATTTGCAAAAGGAAAATAAAATTTCAACATGCTCACCAATAAAAGCAAGTTACCAAATGCTGTATTATCTTGAAAAAAATAAAAGTTGAGAATCACTGTAAACAAAATGCTATTATATACTTTAGATTTATCTTCGTCCATCAACTACCAAAAATATTCCAATTTTAAACTAATGCTATAAAATATGCTTTAGATTTATGTTCATCCATCGAACCATCAACTACCAAAAAAGTTGATTAACCAGCACAGTTTCCATTTCCAACATATCAAACTATCCCTAATCTACCCGCCCGAAATCTAGGCATAACCCCCAAAAAATAAAATCACAGACAAGATTTAGTACAGTAATCTAAATTTTTTTAAGAACTTGTAGTACTCAGATGCCTTCAATGAATTACCCGTCTTCATCTTCTTCCTCGGACGCAAACCCTTCTTTTCACGCATCTCTGCTCTAGCGATGTCTTTGAGATTCTCTATGATCTCCTTGACCTCCATTAGCTCGACGTAGATTTTGAGTGCTTGCCACCCGCACTCCACACCTTCTCGCCACAAATCTATGGTGCGTCCTTTTGGCCACTTGATAAAGAGATGATTGAAATCTGCAAGCTTCGGGCCTCCACCATCCATGCCTTCAACCTTAACAATCCCCACTCCTGGTATCGCTCATTCCAGAATGCCTTCCATATCCTCTAAAAAAATTTTGTGACCCAAAGTTTTCATGACTTTCCTCACTACATCCACCGATTCTCCTAAGTCCAAACCCTAAGCCATGACCAACGAATAAATATACATTTTGCTCATGTATCTGTGCTTTAATTTTTCAAAGCCATTACCCAAAATAAATTGAACTGCTTGTGCCACCTAAACATCCTTGAAGAGAAATAAACCCCGCAGCTGCTTCACAAATGCTTTGCTAATGAAAGGGTCTAGCTTCCTCCGCGATGTCAAGGTGAAACTGGCCTCCATTGTTTCTTTGGTTCACTTTCTATGGAAACTTAAATGCCTCCTTCGCTTACTAAACAATGTTTAATTCGCCAATATTTTTTTCTGGCTATTCATATGGTATTAATCCACCCTGTCGCTCAGTACCACAGCCAAATTGAGAATTTCAATAGAATAAATGAAAGGTAGAGTACTTCGATGCATTGAAAAGAGAGAGTTAAATGTCTCAACCACTGATTTCTAAAAATCTAACAGTTCTAGTGTTATTTCAGAGGTTTCAGTTCGCAAGTCTAGTGCTTCAAGGATTTACTTCTAGAATGCATCTATAGCCATCCATCAAAAATTCATCGAACGGTTCCTCTTTTAAAACAAACTTTATGCACGTGCATAATTTAAAATGGGGACATCACTAGGTTGACGAGACTCGACCCTCAGGATTAAAGAGTTAAGATTTAAGGCTTTGTCATAAAATATTTTGGTCTAACTTAGGCAATATTAAACGGTAAACAAGAGCAGGATGACTAACAAACCTAAATAATTAATAAAATCTTAACCATTGATTTCTGGAAATCTAACAGTTCTAGTGTAATTTCGTAGGTTTCAATTTGCAATTCTAGTGCTTGAGAGATATACTTCTGGAATGCAACTACAACCATCCATCGAAAATTCATCGAACAGTCCCTCTTTTAAAAAAAACTTTATGCACGTGCATAATTTAAAATGGGGACATTGCTAGGTTGACGAGACTTGACCCTCAAGATTAAAGAGTTAAGATTTAAGGCTTTTTCATAAAATATTTTGGTCTGACTTAGGCAATATTAAACCGTAAACAAGAGAAAGATGACTGACATACCTAAATAATTAATAAAATCTCAACCATTGATTTCTGGAAATCTAACAGTTCTAGTGTAATTTTGCAGGTTTCAATTTGCAATTCTAGTGCTTGAGAGATATACTTTTGGAATGCATCTATAGCCATCCATTGAAAATTCATCGAATGGTCCCTCTTTTAAAACAAACTTTATGCACGTGCATAATTTAAAATGGGGACATCGCTAGGTTGATGAGACTCGAACCTCAAGATTAAAGAGTTAAGATTTAAGGCTTTGTCATAAAACATTTTGGTCTGACTTAGGAAATATTAAATGGTGAAAAAGAGTAGGATTACGACAAACCTAAATAATTAATATAATCTCAACCATTGATTTCTGGAAATCTAACGGTTCTAGTGTAATTCTACAGGTTTCAATTCGCAATTCTAGTGCTTGAGAGATATACTTCCAGAATGCAACTACAGTCGTCCATCAAAAATTCATTGAACAGTTATGGTCCATAATGTCGTGTGGTCACTGAAACTTGGAACCTTAGAACCAAAGTCTAAAGTTTCGAGGTTTTTGAAACCTCTGACCCACCGACTACAAAGATGACCAAGAAAGACTTGCAACTAAGGTTAGGAAAATTTGCACCGACACTTCACCAATGCATTTTTTTATTAGTTTCATATTATGTTTAATTCGGCAATGTGTTTTTCTTAATCATTTGAAAATAGGTTTAATTTTCCAATGATTTTTTTTTGGTTTGAAAATAGGTTTAATTCACCAATCAAAATATTTTATTGGTTTGAAAATAGATTTTAATCGCCAATGGAAAAAATTTAGTGGTTTTAAAATATTTGCATTTCACCAGGATTTTCCACAGACTTCTAGCAATTAGAAAAAAATTGCCAATGGACTTTTTTTTCACGAAAACTGAAAAAAATTTCCACTAAAATTAATATTTTTATCAGGAAGTATACAGGATTCACCAAGATTTTGCACCTTCACCGAGGGGGGGGTTTCTTAAAGTTTTCCCTGAGAGAAACGTTCCAAAGAAAAGAAGAATCATCTACCGGTTTGTTGGATCTTGTACACACTGACCTATGTGGTCCAACCAGAACAAGAAGCATACAAGGTGAGAGATATTTCATGCTTTTAATAGATGATTATTCTAGATTAACTTGGGTTTCATTTTTCAAGAGAAAAATCAGTCTTTAGAAAAATTCAAGATTTCCAAGGAAAGAGTTGAGAATGAAGTTGACAGGAGAATCAAGTGTTTAAGATATGATAGAGGAGGAGAGTTTACTTCTAATGAATTCAATAAATTATGTGAAAAACATGGCATTAAACGATAGCTATCTACCCTTAGAACACCACAACAAAATGGTGTAGTGGAAAGAATGAACTAGATAGTTCAAGAAGTAGCTAGAACAATGATCAATGAAGCAGGTTTACCATAGGTCTACTGGAGAGAAGCAATACACACAACAGTATACACCCTTAACAAAGTATTGTTTCAGAGGAAATATGGAAAGACATCATATGAGCTATGGCATGGAAGAGCTCCCACAATAAAGTACTTCAAAATTTTTGGAAGCAAATGCTACATTCAAAGAGATGAAGATAATCTTGAAAAGTTCAATGGTAGAGCTGATGAAGGTATATTTTTGGGTTACTCTACAAGAAGCAAAGCATAGCGGTGTTACAACAAGAGACTGAACAAGATAGTTGAAAGTGCAAATGTGAAATTAGATGAAGATGTTCAAAGAAATCCTGACAGGCATATTAAATATGAATTAAATGACTTAGATGACAAAGGAGAAAAGGATAAGAAAGAAGAAGAGACAAAGGAGGCTCTGACAACTACAACTAAAACCCCAAAGTATGTACAAAGAAACCACTCAGAAAACTAGATTATTGGAGATAAGAATAAGGGAATCATCACAAGAAGCAAAGCAGCTCAAGAGCAAGTATTACTATGTCTACTCTTGGAAATTGAGCCAAAGACTATGGAAGAAGCATGCAATGATTAGAATTGGGTAAAGGAAATGAAAGAAGAGCTTGATCAGATAGAGAAAAATTAGACTTGGGAACTTGTGCCCAGACCGACAGACAAAAATGTAATTGGAAAAAGTGGGTATTCCAGAGCAAGCTGGATGAAAATGGGAAGGTAATGAGAAACAAGGAAAGATTGGTTTGCAAAGGTTACACTCAGATCAAAGATATTGATTTTGAAGAAACATATGCCCCTATTGCCCAGATGGAAGCAATCCGGATATTCTTAGATTTTGTAGCTTTTAAGGATTTCAAAGTCTATCAAATGGATGTAAAATTTGCATTTTTGAATGGAGAACTAAAGGAAGAAGTCTACATTGAGCAACCGAAGGGATTTAAGTCTGGAAGTGACCCGGATGTTGTTTGTAGGCTAAAGAAAGTTTTATATTGATTGAAGCAGGCACCTAGAGCCTGGTATGGTAGATTAGACAAATACTTGATTGGACAAGGATTTCGAAAGGGATTTGCTAACAGTAATTTATACTATAGAATTCACTCAGATCAAATGTTGATTGTTGTGGTTTATGTTGATGACATAATTTTTGGAGGTAATGATGATATGTACAGAAAATTTACAGATGAAATACAGAAGGAATTTGAAAATTTGTCTATGATAGGTGAGTTAAATTCTTCCTTGGACTACAAATAAATCAGAACAACAAAGTAATTTTTATCTCTCACTCCTAGTATACCAAAGAATTATTGAAGAATTTTGGATTAGAGAACTCCAAACTAGTTTGTACACCTATTTTTATCAGATGCAAGTTGACAAAAGAAGATGATTCACCTATAGCTGATGCAAGTATGTACAAGTCAATGATTGGAGGATTGTTATATTTGATTGCTACTAGACCAGACATTACATGTATGTTGTTTGTCTAGCAGCTAGATTTCAATAAGAACCAAAGGAATCACATGTTTTTGTAGTAAAAAGGATCTTTAGATATTTGAAGGGTACAAAAGATATGGGGTTATGTTATCCAAAGAATTCAGACTTCACTTTGATAGCTTATATTGATGTTGATTGGGTCGAGTGTGTTGATAACAAGTGGAGCATAAGTGGTGGAGCTTATTTCCTTGGCTCCCAGTTGGTTACTTGGTCAAGTAAGAAACAATATTTTGTATCTTTGTCTACTGCTAAATATGAATACATTGCAGCATCCTCATGTTGCACTCAGGTATTGTGGATGAAACAAACACTGAAGGATATTGGCGTATCATTTGAAGAACCGATCTCAATTATGTGTGATAATACCAGTGCAATAAACATTTCCAAAAATATGGTACAACACTCTAGAACGAAACATATATCCATTATGCATCACTTCCTAAGAGAGGAGTAATTGGAAAATGAGGTAAGACTTGAATATGTACCTACAAAAGAGTAGATTGCAGACATTTTCACAAAACCATTTAGCAAAGATACTTTTGAGTATCTCTGACAAAATTTAGGGGTTCTACCCCCTCCTAGTCTACAATAATTTGCACCTAGGTGTGCATTAGTCCAGGTTATTATATGCTCATCCTTATCTAGATCAATGCTCAGTGGCCTCCTTATAGCGAGAGTAGAGTAAGTTTTTCAAGCAGAGTTTTTAACTTTTGTCCTTGATGTCAAAGGGGGAGAAGAAAAGAAGGTCCTTGATGTTTTTGATGTTGACATTGAGTTGTTTGGTTTGTTGTTGATGAATTTTTCCATCAATGAAAAAGGGGGATATTGTTGGAATATGTTGAGATGTGATGTTGTCGATTGTTGTCATTGATGTCAGCATATCTTGGTTGTTTGACTGAGGTTTTATTTTAATGCTTTGGTGATCCAATTGGCATGCTTCCAGATGTTGTGTTGTAATGATCTATCTTTGATCATGTTTGTCCTGGTCCCATTCTTTTTGCAACATAATGAGATACACTATTATGGGTCTGGGCCGATTTGGAAATTGGTTAACGTGCTCTGGAACATTGTTTGCATTATAACATGTATATCCTAATCTTTGGTTTTGGATATCATGGTAAAAATGTAACGTGTTGATTTGAGCGAGAAGGTTTTGTATGGTTCACATTTCATTCCACCACGGGAATGTTTTGTGGTGACCTAATTCAAATTATGTTCAAATGGTCAACTTAGGAGATTATGAAGACATTGTGTTTGGCTGACTTAGGAGATTATGAAGGCATGGAATGATATAAGTCAAATTTGATTCTATTCGATGAAAGAAAGTGTGATGAATGCGAATCTAAAAATCTAGACATTATGAAATATGCAAAAGCATACGACTAGAGGCAGTAAACAGTGAGATTCTATTCAGTTTCATTGTTGGTGATAGTTATTTCAGCGGTGGATTCCCTTTCATCATTCTTCTGGCAGTGAGCCATTTTCTGTTGGCAGTGAGCCTTTCTCTGTTGGCAGTGAGCCTTTCTCTTTTGGCAATGAGCCTTTTTATCTTTGGTTGTAATAGCCAGACAGTGAGCCCACTAGCAGTGATCCTTACCTGTAGTGAGCCTTTGTAAAAATCACCTTAACCGGTGTTTTATAATTGATAGTTATCATTCTCTGTGGTTTTTCCCTTCTTGGGTTTCCATGTAAATTATGGTGTTCATTGTGCATGGTGTTGCTATGTGCTTTCATGTTTATATTTGTTAGATTATTATCTAATTGATTTAAGTTTTCTCTGGATTAATTAAATTCAAGAATTTTTTTTTATAATAACCGATTCACCACCCCTCTCGGTTATCCATACTATTCAACAACAAAGAAATATACTGACCCCAAATTTGTTGATCCCTCAATGTACCTTTCTATGTTGTTTGTCGCATTGTATTTGGGGGAAACCCCTTATGATGTAGCATTATTTGGAAACATATCAGTGGCATAGCGCTTTCCAAATAAGATCGTGTGATCTTTCATGGCATGACATTTATCATTTTCTACTTTAAAGTAATTTCTCATAGCATGGTGTTTCACAATTTCTTTAAAGTAGGGGCATACATTGGAAAGTTTATTTTGCTTCACTTTGTTCATAGAGGTTGAACTTAGTGGTGTGTTAACATTGTCATTTGACATTTTCCTACTTCACTTTATTCATGAGAGTTGAACTTAGTGTATTATTAGCATTGCATCTTATGGCACCTTATCAAGGTTATCGAGAAGTATAAATCCTGGTATGGTTGTTATGGGCACACCTTGTAGACCTAGATTGTGTCTCAAATTTTACCTTTTTTAGGGGGCTCACCTAGTGGATACTGGACTCCACGAGCCCATGTGCCTTCCTATTTATGATTCACCTAGAAAATATCAAACTTTTCTATTGTGTAAATCATGAACACTTTTGTATGGGCCCTAGCATAATACAACTTGTTTGTCCATACCCTCTTTTGCATTTCATGTTGGAATCTATGTTGGTGTATGTTATCTTGCTGCATATCAAACATGTGTGTGTTCCCTTGTGCTTATGTTGGTTTTCCATGGGATCTTAGATCCTTGGGGCTTGATCACCCTCCTTGATCCTTAGTCATCCCATTCCTTCAATATGGGTACAATCGAACCCCTCTTAATATATTTTTCTACTTTAGTGTCAGTTTGAGCGTAAGTTCATACTCTCACTAAAGTGGGGGCTAAATGTGGTGTAGAAAATTGCATACCTTAACAATTTCACATTTTGTTTTTGTCCCCCTAATTTATTGGACTTAATTAAGCTCCTAATTTTCCAAATTATGCATTTGAAGGCCTAATTTTTACCATTTTCTGAAGAAGGATGAGCATTAAAAAAATGCATCTAATTATTAAATTGTCTTGAATTTGAGTGTCCTGGAAATTTGGGGCAGGACCCAGTCTCCCATAGGCTACTAAGTCCCCCTTTTTAGCCAAGACCCAAATTCAAATATGTTTTTGGGAGAATTTTAACATCCAAAATTCAAATATGAAGTGTCGGCTTTTAGAATCTAATTTTTGGGAGATTAGAACAATTGCATATAAATACCTAATTATTTTACCATTTGAAAAGGGAACATCTAGCAGCACATATTCATGAGAAAAAACTTGTTGTCAAGAGAAAGTCAAGAGAAACATTATTTGAGTTTATTGCATTAATTCAAGATCCAACATCATGTCAAATTCTTTGTGTGGTCATGTTATTATTTTTGAAGGCTAACAATGTTGTAGGTCTCTAAGCATTCAAGCAAATCTATCAAGAAAAATCCAAGATCCTTGAAGTGATGTGCATGACTTCAGTCCTTCAAGGAAGCCATTGAAGGGTGGTGAGTTGTAACATTGTGTTCATTCATCATTTCCTTCCTTTCCACTATCGGTTTATCATTGGCATTGCCATTGTGGAAGTGGGAACACTTACACAGGGCTTGATTGAGGCAAGCCCCTATATGGCACAACACTTTCTCCCTCTTTGAATGTGCAAGTTACATGTTTAGAAGGGATCAAAGGGAAATTAAGGAAAATTGTCAATTGTTGCATTTATTGTCATCAACTTTGTCAAGCCACAAAAACTCACCAATAGATTTATTGACTGGGTCAAACCACAATAGTGGTTTACAAATTTTATGAGGAAGAAAATTTGATTTTTCTTCCTTTCCCCAAACTCAATAGGTTCATTTGAACAACCTTTTATGTTCGACCGAACATATGTGTTCGGTCAAACCATTCATTCGACTGAACCCTAAAACACAAACAAAAAAAATTAATATTTTAAGGGGTTCGGTCGAACATGGGTTCGACCGAACCCCCTCAAATAAGGCATAAAAAAAATGAACTTGTCACTATCATTTTGTTTTTTTTCTGCTTTCCTTGTGCTCTGTGCGTGCGGTGAACGACGAACGTGAACAAAAGATGGTGAACGGAAAACTCAACTTCATCTCTCCATTGAATGGTAAACTTGACTTCATCTCTCCACAATTCATCAACCCAACTTGCATATCTCACCAGGTTTTTCAAATTCAAATTTCATAGACTTCAAATCTTCATGGCCATTCTGTGCACTTTGTAGATATCATAAAATCTACAAAATACCACATGTTTGGAGTTTTTTTTAGAGTGGGAATGGAAAGGGTGAGCATGATGGAGTAGGAGCTTGCATCAAACGAGCTTTAAGAAAGCATCAAATGAGTTATCCAAAAGATTGTCTAGACAATGCACATGATGTTGTTGAATGGTGCAAGAAACACTTTGCATCAAATGTGGTCAGCACATCTTCAAGAACAAACTGACACATTCCACAAAGAGTGTTTTGGGAGATATCGGGTATGTATAAATTACATTAAATCAAAAATTTGAATTTATTTAAATTTAATATATATATACATATTTGTTCACATAAGTTTTTTGTTGTACATATGTATCTAGGTGTGGATAGAAGATCGATGCATGGATGCAAGAGGGTAGAGAAAACAAGATCTTTGCATTGTGTTAGGAGTTTAGATAGTCACCATGGATGGATATTAGACACAAGTGATTACTCTTTTTTTTGCACTAAGTGCATTGAGGGAAACTCTGATTATGCATGCAACAATCAAGAACTTGGATATATTGGTAAATGGGATACAGTGCCACTAGTTGTTTCAAAAACATGTGATGAAAACGAGGAAGAAAGATTTGAAGACATTCCTTTGATTTCAATTGATTATGACCATATTTCAGGATTGGTTAGAAAAGGTACACATGTGTAAGTTTTCAATAATTTAAGTATTATATATATCTAGTTAATGATGTTTAGAGACATTTCTAATTTTTTTAGAATTTTTTTGTGTAAATTTGGTGTACAGGAGATGTTTTTGCAATCATAGTAGAGCATAGAAACATCGAAGGTGTTAGCTATTATTTATTGCATTGCACAGAAGAGAGAAATAAGCTAACATAACTTGAAACAAGTGATGGAATGTCATTTCCCACAGGTGAGTTTGAATTTAAAATTTTATATACATTGTATTCACATGTGCACATTACATTATAAACATTAAATATATATTGTACAAACCTTGAGCACAAAAATGTTGCACACGTTCATATGTCTTACCTTAGGTTCATGTTTACCATGCAAGTTTTGTTGTAGTGCAAGGGACATATCTAAAACAAGTCAAAGTTGTTCAACATGGGATTCATTTTGTTGACTATCAACCTGATAACAAGGTATATCAATATAGTCACTTAATAATTGCTACTGCCCTACATCTCCATGCAGTTCCACATGCATGTGGCCAAAGAAAATGGAGACTAGATAGTGATGATCATCAAAAAATTCTACATGTTATTGAAGAG
>VDFB02105785.1:578830919-578854591 GCA_007258455.2 Sequoia sempervirens
ATAAATACAATAGTTTGTTTCAAATTCTAAAAAAAAATTGTAGTAGTTGACAATTTCTTATAACCATTATCTTTTTAACTTATAATGTCTTAAGTTAATCTTATGTCATCAATATTCTTTCTATTAATTTTTTAATGTTGAAATCAAAGATCTTGAATATATTTCTCTATTGTTAATTTATAGATCCAAACATATTTAAATAGATAACATAAGTGGGTATATGTGTCTCTTGCATGAGACATTGCTCTCCAAGACATATTTTTGGAGTGTGAGTAAATATAGTTTATATTTTTAACACTCCCATAAACTTTATTTTATCACACAACTTATCTAGATGGTGGGGAAGACCTATAAAAAATAATTAAATTACCTATCCATGTACAAATGCAAAATATTTAACTCTAATGCCTTGAAAATATACAAAATTCCTTGTTTTGAACACCTTTGATTACCTTTATCCATAACAAGATGTCTTTCAAATTTCTATCAATAAAGGAGGTGAAGTTATTTACAATTATCTAAAACAAAATTTACAAATGGAAAACCAATGTCAAGCTCTCAAAAATGAGTCAACACCATAGATTGCTTGGTTATTTTAAGATCTTTGTACTACTTTCTTTTGTGAATGAATTTTTTGTATCCTAAATGATTTGATATATCTTATTTTTCATTATTTTGCACTCTCAATGATTTGTAACTACCATTTTCCTAATATCATATTATTGAAATTGGAAAGTTTGAATAGCTTTTCTCTGTTACTTAATTGTAATACTATTGAAATTAAAGAACTAGAATAAATTTTCTCTATTACTAAATTTATAGATCGAAAAATCTTTAATAAAATATATAAATAGATATATCTATTGCATGAGACATGAGTCTCTATAACAAATATTTTTGAAATGTGATTATATGAATTATATTGAAGACCAATGATACAATCATAAGCCCCCTTTCCATTATCATTTGTTCTTTGCTCAAAACATGTGGCTTGTGTAGATATACATGTAAATTATATGTCCCCTATACAAGGTACTTCTTCAAGTCTCATTAAACTTTAATATAATTTTGTACATAACTTGTAATATATATTATTGCCTAGATTATTTTCGAAATTTAAATTTTATATTAAGTATTGTCAATACAAAGCTGATTAACATGTAATAAGAAGTAATAATTTGAACGTTTCCAAAGTTTAATTTATATAAAGATTATTATCCATTTAAAAAGCTTATCAATGGGTGCTAGTTCATGGAAGCAACAAGAGACGCAGACAAACGTATTTCCTGCCTAACATGTTGAGTAAGATGAGATACAATTTCAGTCGGTTGGAAAGCAACTTCTGTAAATAGAAAACAGAGATTGCTTACAATAATAGAATGATCTGGTTGTTGAGAACCTGTCCACATCAAAACATAATCGGTAGCTTGGATAAATAAACATCTATTAATTAGAGCTTAATGGGAATTACGTGCATCCTTTTTTCTGATAACAGGTTTCTAAGTGTGATACAAATTCCAGTAGGTTGGAAAGAAGCTTCTGTAAATTGAAAGAGAGATTGCTTTCAATAACAAAATGATCTGGTTGTTGAGAATTCGTCTCGGTAGCTTGGATGAATAGACACCTACTTTTTAAGTTAAGTGGGAATCACGTTCATCCTTTTTCCTGATTACAGGTTTAAAGTATGATACACATTTTGACTGGTGGAAATCTGTAGACTCTATTCATCTTCCTGGGTATGGTTACATATCTATATTTGGTTCAGTAAGCATTTTCTTGCTAATGATACATGACACAGAATAGAAAAGAGATAACATAATATAAAAGAGATATTTAGCTCTAGCTAAAAATAAGTTGACTGATGTTTTTAATAACAATAACATCAATCGTCTTCCTTTCAACAATGACAGCAAGAAAAAGTGATTGCATAGTTAGAGTTACGATCCTCTCGTTGTACCTTATCACCTTGCTATATTTAATTCTTAAAGTCCTTTCATAAGTGTATTCTGTTCCTAATATTATGTTAGGAATCATCAAAAATTTATAATATCAAAGTATAAATATTTTACAATATATTTTAATAGTTGAAAAATCATTAGATTATGTTAAAAAAATATTTTGCAATATATTTTAATAGTTGAAAAAGCGAAAAATCATTAGATTATGTTAAAATTTTGAAATATTTTTAGTGTCATTTAAATTTATATTGTCCAAGTAGAATATTTTACTACATATCTTAATAGTCTAAAGATCACCAAGTTATGTAAAATTATAAAATTATGATATCGAAGTAGTCATATTTTGTAATCTATTTTAATAGTCTAAAGATTATTAACTTATGTTAAAATTGTGAATTTTTTTTAGTGTTATAAGATTCTTTTTTAAGTGTTTTGCAAATATGAGTATACTATAAATTATATTTTGTAAGTTTCTTTAATATCTTTCTAATTGTCAAAACATAACTCCAAATAAAGGTTAGAGTGAAAAGTTGTGGTAAAAGTGTTACAAGAGTCTTTTTAGTGTCAAAAGATTTTTTTCCTTTCTAAACAAAAATAAGTTAATGCAAAATTGTTGAAAGTAATATGATGAAAAAATTGTATGTTTCTATGAGGTCTTTCCAACAGCCCAAAGATTTCTCAAAATAGAAATTGGGTTAAAAAGTGATGGTAGAATTATGAAAAGATTCTTTTAAATTAGAGACATTTGGGGGTGGAATAACCTTAGTTTTAGAACTTAAATTATGTATTCACAATAACAATAACATATTTGACTTTTGAGTATGCTTGTTTGAGATTACAACTTCTTATAAAATAGTTTTTTTCTCTTTGTCTTGTTGGACTAAAAAGTATCATTTGAAGATCGACTACCAACCAACCTTTTTTAACATACACTCAATTTAACAATCAAAAGAAATTATTTTTCAATTTAAAATAGGGTGATTATAGGTTCTATTGAATGGAAAATAGACACATACAAATAGAAGGTGTTGATGAAGTATTGGACAAAGTATTTTTTATAAAAAAAATTATATAATTATGCATTGGTGCATATTGACCATCCAATAGCACCTAAAGGTGCTTTTACTTGTAACTAAATCTAGGAACATTGTGTTGGATCATATGTGTGGTTGGAGTAGCCATTGATATTCAAACCAATATGTTATGCAAAATGGTAAGGTCAAATGTCTAGTCATGCATAATTTTTCACTTATATCACATATCTTTCAAGATATTTTGGATAAGCTTGTTTATATTTTTTTCTTTAGTGCCTTTATTTTTTTGGAAGGCCTTTGAGGATTTAGACTATTTTATATGGAGTGGATGTCTTGGATTTTCATTCCGCTTTATTGTTTGATCAAACAATACCAAAAATAGCAACATTCAACTCCTTGTATAGATAAAAATCAGCTTCTCTTCAAGACAACAAGGGTTGATAAATGAGAATGTATAAGAGTGAAGGTGTTAAAATTTGAACCCTTTTCTTTGTCATCTATAGCATACTTACATTTATTCAATTTTTTAATCAAATTATTAAACATCAATAAACATTCTAAAGAGTTGAAACTCATAAACTAAAAATTTAACAATGAACAATCAATATTGAAGATTGAAAATTAAAATAAAAAAAATTAAATGAATCTCTAAATATGAACATAGAAATTTATATATATAAATATTTAATCATATTATCAATGATTAAAAAAAAGAAAAATTGAAAATGGTTCCCTTTCTAAGATTTAGTAATATTTTTTCTTTTTTTCAATAATTGTTGGCTTTGGGGATGCCAATGTTAGGAATCCCAAATTGAGATACTAATGCCCTCAAATAAGTTAAGTAAAAGGTGAGGCTACAAAAATAACATGATAAACTTATAGGAGAGAACAATAGGCCAATTATGCTCTTATGAATATAAAGCATGCGATATATTTGTCAAAGTTAGGGACAAATAGGAATGGGAGAAAGTGTTGAAGATATTTGATTGTACTTTGTGATCTAACTAATCATCATTTTGCTAAATTGCAAGAGCTACTCAAGCTATCAAAATTTTGCATTAGGGAAGATGTCATGGCCTCTCTTCTGTCAATAATTTTGGCTTGTCGATGATATCTTACTAAAGGCCTCCAAGTTGTTTGTTTAAGGGTAATGTTAAGAGTACAAAACTTATGGTTTTGGGTTCCTTTGAGTTACCAATAATTGACATTGAGTCATGTGTACCTTGTAGGTGTAACTTGCATATGTAATGTGTACTGTTAATATATAAGTGTGTTCCTAAGGAGGTGTAGAAATAGAAACAATGCTTCCCACCTTTTTTATTTAGTCAATTCAAGTAAATTATTCTACATTATAGAGATATCATTCTTGGTGTCTTTTAACGTTATTGTGTATTGGTGTTCTCTTTGTGGATCTTTATTATTTATTTGATTTAATTTCCATCATCAATCTCATAGTTAATCCCTAAGCTTTGATATGTGAGATTAAAGAAAAGGGTCCATAATCAAATAAATATTAAAAATCCACATAAAATACAAGAGAATACAAATATTGCATGATGTTAAAAGACACCAAAAGAAGAATTTCATTGTATTATAGAATGAATTCAACATTTCTAGTTTTGATTTGGGCTTTGGTTTTGTGGATTCAACAAAAAAAGGGTTGGTTTTGTTCATACAAAAATTAATAAAATCACACACACACACATTGCCTATATTCTCCAAAAAAAAATTAGACTACAAGAATCATGTAGCCCCCTATAAACTGTAGTACGCTTGGTAAAAAAAATTCACGTGATCGGTGATACTGGCACAACACACCCTCTAGTACCACAGGGACAAAGGGGAGACTAGACCTTGTTACCTCTTGCCTACAACAAAATGCTTTAGTCAATTGAGCTAGGCCCTCCACCACTTCTCCAAATTCTTTTCATATCTTCATATGATCTATATTTAAATTATAATCCATAAAAACCTTTTTTTAAATCAAAATAGACACTTATTTCCTAATATTCATGTAAATATATGCATTCCCTACTATTAAGTAAATATAAACTGTATTTAAATTAAGTATTCCTTTAAATATTTAGTAAAAATATTTTATTTTAATATTTGATCTAGATTCTCATTATATAGATGGTAAACAGCTTAATAAATCATAATTTATCCTCCCAAATTAAGATTGAAATAAAAATGTGGCACTAGACATTTATTTCACCAAAAAACCTCAAGCAACCCACTACATTCACCAAATTTTTATATGGAATTTGTTGGGAATAGGATGCCATTTAATTACAATCCTAAACATATTTCATAAATGTATCTCCTAAGTCCTTGGAAAGTATTCCCCAACACTAGGATTAGAAAGAGATTAAATTTGAATGAAATGAACATGTAAATTGACATTTGTGATTATTCCTAAATAATAGGAACATGTGGGAACATCCAAGAAGAGCTCCTACAAGATAGGAGCACATGGGGTGCCCACATAGAAGGTGGAACCCACCTTGCTTCAGTTAACTATATGGAGGATTGATAACACTTTAGTAATGCATGTAAAGATCCTACAAATTAGGGATTGATATTTACATGAGTGGAGTTCAGTTCAGTTAAGTATCAGTTCAGTTCAGTTCAGTTTAGTTTAGTTTAGTTTAGTTCAGTTATGGTTCAATTATTTTTAGTTGCATGAAGTTGGTTTGAGTTGAATGCTAGTTGACTTGAGTTGACTTGAGTTGCATGACTAATGACTTAAATTGCATGACAAATAATAGGTGGATACTTTTAGTTAAGTGAGGATGATCAATCATGCATAATGTTTGCATGAATTGGTGGAGAGATATGTTTCAATTAACTAAGATTGACTTGGGACCACCTTGGGCACCCAAGTTGGCATCTTTTAGTTAACACCTTTTGCATGAGAAGATATTTACAAGGCTCAATCAAGTGGGCCCATTCTTGGGCGCCAACTTTCAGGTGAAGTTTGAAAGATATTTTCTTGACCAAAGTTCAGTTAAGTGTTCAGTTTGGGGCACCTAAATTGACGAAGACTTTGGTTTGACTTCAGATTACATTGTGGAACTCTACTTGCCCAATCTAGGCATAGATTTTTGGGAGTGAGCTTTATGCTCTTGTATTGTACAACTCTTATGAGTTTACATGCTCATTAATTGTCTATTAATTGCAACAAGTGGATGAGAGTTCTATGAGGGTTTATTGTTGTTTGTGAAGAAGGATTGTTGAAGGCAAGGAAGCATATCAATCAAGGATTGATACAATATTATTGTAATCTTGTTCTAAGGTTAAATAATACAAGCACTATTGATTCTGGTGGAGTTTTTTCTGAAAGGGTTTCTCCACATATATGATGTGTCACTTCTATCTTCTTGTCTCATTCTTCTAAAATCTTCTATCTCTTTCTACAATTGGTAAAATTGATCTAAACAGATTAATCATACACAATTAATTGTGACAAAGAACACTTAATTAGATCTGCAGTCTCATAGTTTTATAAGTTTTAAGCTACAATATTACCTTCATTTTCAACAGAATTTTCTTGTCTTCCTCCATTGTTCTTCTAATCATATTTCTCCATTTTCTTTTATAATAGGTTGAACCAAATTCAATACATTTAAGAGAAAAGCATAATCAACTAATCAATTGATGGTGATGGTGTTTTTCTACCATGTTATTTAAGACCCAATATTAGAGAAGTTGGAGTTGGAGAAGTTTTTTGAAAGTGTGAGTATAGAAAATTCCTTGTCGCCATTTGTGGTTGCATAAAATGCCAAAATTATGAGAAAAAGAAAAAGTCAAATAAAAAAGATTAAAAACTCATTAGTTATATCTAAGTTTGGTTGGATCTTCTTGGGTTCATTATGGGTTCACCTAAGACAGACCCATAAACTTTACACCACACGTTGGTGTGATTCCCTAGCCACGTCAAATTGAACCAAAATTTAGGGGCTCAATTAGACAAACTAGCAACATTGAATGAATTGATTAGAATTGTTAGGAGGAATTTCCTATATTTATCAACAAGTTACTTGATAGAGTAGAATAACCCATTAATTATCTAACCCTACTATAATTATATTTGCAAGCTACATGAACAAATTAACAATCTACATATGTAAGTTACAACTACAACCTGTACAATAACTTGATGGTAGGACACAAATATCAATGAATCAAAGGATCATGACAATATCAAATTTCACTCTAACAATCAAGATGCCCTTAGTAGATTTGGGGAGTCACAATAACATTTTAAGACACCCCCAAGTAACCTCCATAAAATAACCAACATCCCCAAGATTTAAAAAAATGTTTGAAACGTCTTAAAAAGTGAGAAAATGTAGAAAAAATGTGGTATAAGAGATGCACAAAATCAAGGGATCATATCCTCAAAATGTCTAAGATGACTCCATAAAGGAGAAGATAGATCACTATTATATTAAAATTAATATTAAATTATAGAATTTCATTTGTATTCTCACACTAATGTGTTATTTTTATTATGCTTTCTTATTACTTCACTCTTTAATTTTGAAGAAACTTCAAATCTTTGTCCCTTCATATCATCACAAACATTAGAGAGCTCATGAAATAATCATCTCATATATTACTACCATGCACATTCTTCATTAAATATCTTAGCTAACAAGTTTATTGCTCAAGATCACTTTATGCTTAAAATATTTGATGACTTACCAATCTCTTTTAGTATACACAACATTTTAATAATTATAGCTTTGGGAAAGGATTTCTAAACCTTATAAAATTACCTAGTGATGATTACCTAGAACAAATTCAATTGTAATAACTAAACAAAACCAAAACAATGTAGCATTCTAGAGATTTTAAAATAAAGATCTAAAGCATCCCACAAAAATGAGAGAAAAACTAAAGAGAAAAGGGAGTATAAAAGACACAAAATTAATTGAGCATGTCCTTAAAATGTTTAAGACAACTCTAGAAAGTAGATCACTAATCTATTAACTAATATAAAATTAGTAAAATAATTAATTTACTTACTCACATTAATATGTCATCTTTACTATGATTTCTTGTTATTTCACTCATTAATATATCATCTTTATTATGATTTCTTATTACTTCACTCTTTCAAATCAACACCCCCACTCTATAATGAGTAATAATCACTTCGAAAGAAATTTCAAATCAAACACCCTTACTCTATAATGAGTAACAATCACTTCTAATTCATATAATCAAAGATATTAGAGAGATCAAGAAGTAATAATTTCATATGTTACTTCTCCATTAAGTATCTTAACCAATAATTTTATTAATAATTCCGTATGTTACTTCTTCATTAAGTATATAAACCAATAAGTTTATTGCTCAAAGATCACTTTATACTTTAAGACATGTGATGACTTACCAACCTCTTAGTGCATGCACACATTTTAATAACTATAGCTCTGAGAAAGGATTTCCAAACTTTTCAATTTATTACCTAGTGACGATCAAGGAGTGAGTTAATATATTTTATTTAATAGGGAACTAATTTTTTATAATTACTAATTATAATGACTAGTTCAACATCTTCTATAATAAAAAATATTTTTTTAATCACTTTTATTGTATATTATATTTTTTTATTATTACGAAGAGAGTATATATAAAATTATTCTATACTATTTATTTGAGGATAAGTTTTAAATATTAAATGCATTCTCATTCAATTAATACATTATTAATTAAAGTTTTTCATGTTATTGATATTGTAGCTATCAAGATTCAAACTAGTGTTCGGTCATTGTGATCATTGATATTATGTCCTTGCTAATCCATAGTGCTCATAGGTTTGAATCTTCGCATTGAAATTGTCGACGTTCATGCAAATGACTTCATTTTTTAAACCCTCATTGAACCCATATGCTTATAAACTTTATGCCTCAAATACTAAAAACTCATAAAATTTAGATTGTTGATGTTAATACAGTATATTTATATTATTAATTAAAATTTTAAATATAAATATTTTTAAAAATATGTTGAAAATATATAATCTATAAATAATCATATATAAATATATTTTTTTATTTTTATATAGGTATGAACGTTGAAAATATATGTTCCATGAATAACTAGAATAAAAATGTGAGTTACATCTACCTTGAATGATATTCTAAAAAAAATTCAAATTTGCACTCTTTTGTTCATACTGTAGAGGTGATATTGTGCCTTCTTTCAAGAACGCTAGTGAACGTTAAGTTTTAGCATCAAATCTCATTGTTGTGCACTTCTATGCAAATTATGTACTCTTATGCATTGCAATTTCTACAAAGATTGGTTATGGATGTCCTCTTATCCTTTTCTTTTTCTTCCTTTGAAAAAGGCCTACTTGCAGCTACTTCCAAGCTTGCTCTTAAGACCTCAATTGAACTCCAAGTGGAATTGCAGGTTCAACGAAAAATTTTGGTCTAAACTATCTGCCCAGATTTGGAAATCAAAGGCTCATACAAATCCTTAGCTAACTACTTGGAGGATTTTGCATTGCAAACCTCCCATTGTGGGCAGGCTGAAATGCATGATGGTCAAAGGAAAGAAAGCATAAGACATATATTTTGGGGATGCCAATCTGTTAAACAACAATGGAATGTTGTCTTTAATACTCTACCAACTATATTTGAACATAAATTAAATTGGAAAGAAGCCCTTCTTGGGGTTGGGTTACAACACAATGTCATTCTTGACGGAGTTAGGCATGTTATTATGCTTCATATATGGAGAAATATGTGTAAAGCAACCTTGAATAACCGAAATGATCACCAGTGAGCTGCATTTCTTGGGCTATACTCTACATTTTTTATTGTCCAACTTCACCTTTTTCTTATCTACGGGTTGAGGCTAAGAAGAACTTAAAGATTGATTTTCAAATTCAGCAAATCAAACTCCAAGTTAATCAACTACTTAGCAAAAAGGTTGTTGTAGCTTTAGGGTCTCAAGTGTTATTTTCAAGATTGATTATGCTCTTTCTAGTTGTTTTTTATGTTTGTGACCGTTGTTGGTCTTACTGTTTGTAATTTTTAGTATAGGTTTCTTGCTTCTCTATAGCTATATGATCATGTAATTATTTTTTGTAAATTTTTGTAGCTGTCCCTTGCTAGTCTGTCATGTTTTTCTAGCTTTTCTTGCAGCCTCTCGCTGCAATCTATTTGTAATATCTTTGCATTTTTTATCAATACAAAAAAAAGAGCAAAGTAGTCTATAAAAAAATCCACTTTTATTATTTTTATTTTCGTAGATTTTCAATTGCAAGAGTTGAGAGTTATTTATTTAAAAATAATTTTTATTTAAATAGATAAGAATAAAAAAATTGATTTTTGGAAAAATAAAAAATAAAATAAAATTTAAATCATTTTAAAGTAAAATAAATAACTTTTAAATAAATAAAATAAATAAATAAAATAAACTAATTATTAAATAAAGTAAATAATTATTCAATAAATAATATAAATAAAATAAAATAAAATATTTTTAACAAATAAATATATATATATATAAGGGGTATCTCCGCGACCCAGCAGTAGCGACCTTGGGTACCTGAGGCGAGCTAGGGTGAGACTAGTCCCCTGCGGGTGAGATCCCCGCCCCAGCAGTCCTTACCTTGGGTACCTGAGGCAAGGTAGGGCGAGACTAGTCCCCTGGGTGAGATCCCCCACCCGCAAGAAGTCCCACCTCTTAAACCCAGGAGCGGAGTCAAACCCGAGACCAATGGAGAGCAAACCCACTGCCCAAGCCAACTCTACTATATGACGTGTATTAAATCTCCGTTTCTCTATAAACAGTACCACTCATACAGGCTGAAATATCATATCTGTTATCGCAGCCTAAGCCACAAATTCATCGTTTCAAAAATTTACAGTCTGCCTCCTTCTCTACGTACCGTAGCAGAAAATTGTGCCGCCTTCTTTCAAGAAAGCTAGTGTACGTTAATTTTGTTCAACTCTTCTTCCCGCCATTGAGTTGAATCAGAGTTCTGTCTAAGAACGTGTGCGTATGCAGCTTAGCATGTTTCGAACTGCAGAACAGAGGAAAGTAAGTAGTCTGTAGGAATACCGCCTTTTATTATTCTCGTTGATATACACATGATGCAGATTTTCAATTGCAAGAGTCTGAGCGTTAGAGCTGGTGTTCTGCTGAAGTCTCTAACCCCAGCCATTCAGGAACTTTATATATCGGACCTGAAGTTGCCTAAGGATCAGCAAAACCCCGTCTTTCATCAGTTTTACAATACGCTTATAAGAGGTGCTGAGGTTGTGAAAAAATGCGAAGATATTAGCACTTTCAACCTGCTTCTCAATTATAGGTATGCTTCGCAGATACTCAAGCTTGAAAAGGAGATTAATGGCTTCCTGAGCTTACTTCCTGCCCACATATTGCATGATACCAGAGTTCTTTTAGCAGAACTGAAAAATTTGTACCCATCCGAGACTGCAGATATAAGCAGGGGACTGAATGATCACATATTCAAACAAGCTTCCATGTTAACAAATGACCCTTGAAAAAATACCATGATGCTTCAACAAATGGTTTTAGATGATTTGTTTGACTGTAATGAGACTGTAGGAGATTTCGCAAGCTATAATCATGATAATGGTTATGACAAATCTCAAATTTTGGTGGGTCTGGAGAAATCCACTGGGGATTTGAAAGAGATTTTGTTCGACAGTGAAGTATCTGTCGTTGGAGTGCAGTGTATGGGAGGCGGGGGTAAAACGACATTGGCCCTGGCTCTCTGCAACGATCCTCAAATTAAAGGTGAAGCGTGCTTCCCCTCAATTTTGGTCATGCTTTCATGTTGTTTTAAATTTTCATTTGAAAGGTACTCTCTGAAATTTCTGCGGTTTCTACCTTGAATGCCAACATATGCCAAGATTTTGGGTGCTTTTTATTCCCCTTTTCTGAGGAGGAGATGAGACGACTGAGCTTTTAACAATTAACATCCTCATAAGCCAGATGTTACCTACTTTTTAGAGATGACAGTTCTGAAATGAGTTCTTAAAACTTACTTTGGTTGTCTTGACTCTACGTTTGGATTTCATATAGTAGATTATAAATATAAATCTGTCTGGTTTACAATTTTATGCAGTAGTTGTCATCCTCTGTTTTATTTAGTTAGGACAACGTAAATCTCTCCTCTTAAGGTGTTTTTGTGTGGCTCTATGTACTTTATCACTGGTTTCAGTTTGCAGTAGGAAGCCTGTTTTAGTTTGATTAAACGTTCATTTTTCATGTTAAAGAACTTATTAAAACATATTTGGCTTATTGTGTATATCAGATTATTTTGGAAACAACATATTTTTCATAACAGTTTCACAGTCCCCAAATCTTAAGGGCATTTTAGAGATAATGTGGGAAAAGATTGTTGGGAAGAAGAAACCTGAGTTTCAAAATGTGGAAGATGCACATTTACATCTGAAACAGCAGCTTCTGAAGCTGTTGAAGCCAACTCTGGTGATTCTAGATGATGTCTGGGACAGAGTAAGCCTGGAAAATTTGCTATTTGAAGGGCCAGGATACAAAACCCTTGTCACAACTAGAGATAGCTCCATTATTCCCAGAAACCACTCGACTCAATTGTATCAGTTACCATTGCTGGGCCAGGAAGATGCTCTGTCACTATTCTGCTTCTGGGCGTTCGGACAGACATCAATTCCATGCATTGCAGATGCAAATCTAGTGAAGGAGGTGCTTACTCTTCTCTGGGCTCTTTGCAGTTTTTTGAGAGTTGGATGAAATCTGTATTTTTTAAATATGCATGTTTTTTTATTTATTTTCTTACCTGAATTTTCGATACAGCAAAATTTATCCTCTGATGTTTTGCTGGATTAGGCAGGAAGAAATAAGGACAGGGCAAGCATTAGTGAAACATTCAATTAAGCATTATGAGAAAAATAATTTATGCAGTCGGTTTCTCAAACAAATTTAGTATTATACTATTAAGCAATGAAATTAAGCATTTATGGACCCAGGCTGTGATTAATCTGCAAACATATATTTGTCGTCCTACATGGCCTCTTAGAATGTTTTTATTTTTCCATTCTATGAGTTACAGGTGCAAGCTGAATGTAAGGGTTTGCCATTAGCTCTTAAGGTGATTGCAAGCTCGTTGCATGGGGAACGCCCTGTAGTCTGGCAGATTGCAAAGAACAAGCTTTCCAAAGGGGAGCCAATATCGAATTATCACAAAGAAGGGCTTCTTAAATGCTTGGAGACGAGTGTTGATTTGTTAGATGATGTGGTGAAGGAATGCTTCTTAGACTTGGGGTCATTTCCAGAGGACACAAAGATCTGTGCTGATGCACTGCTGGATATTTGGGTTTATTTTCGGAACCTGGAATGGCAGGACGCCTTTGTCATCCTATTGGAACTTGCAAGCCGAAATTTGTTGAATTTAACTAGTAATCCAGGGTAATTGTCTATCTTCATATGTACAGAATTTTTGTTATCAATTCTTTTAACATTATTGACATGGCGGTTGCACTTATCAGGAACGGAGCAGCAATTTCTCATGGAAGTGTCTCCGAGCTGTACTTTTCTCAGCACGATGTAGTGAGAGATTTGGCCTTGTATTTGGGATGCCAAGGTGATATAGTCCACAGGAAGAGGTTACTTATGCCCAGGAGGGAGCATAATTTGCCAGGGTCATGGACATCTTGTGATACACAGTTTGAAGCTCAAATTGTCTCTATTCACACAGGTGGGTTACAAGATTTCTCACAGATGGGATCTGAAATTCTGGCCATATGTTTTAATAGATCTAAAAACTTCTGTACCGAATTTTGCATCTAGTGTAGGTGTCATTAATTGATGTTAAAATAAAATTACCAAATTTTGTGGTTGTATTATATGCATGACTGACATGAAAATAAATAGGAGTAAGAAAATGAAACATAAAGTGTCTCATCCATAACCCACACAAGTGGTACTTGTGGCCGTATATTTTTCTCTCTAATTGAATTTTATTTCCAATTTGTACGAGCAGGCCCTATGGAGGAAAACCAGTGGTACGAGATGAATTTTCCGGAAGCAGAGGCTCTGGTATTACTCTTTAATGCGAGTGAATATTACCTCCCTCCATTTTTGAAATCCATAAGAAATTGTATTCAATTATGGCACAAAGAGAGCAACTGTGAAAGGCCTAGAAACCTTGTCTTCCCTCACTCAACTCAAAAGTGTCCGCTTGGAGAAGGTGATCAGCAGCTGTATTAAAACAGAGCAAAGCACTACAGAAGTTGGAAAAGTTATCTTTAAGCTTATGCGAAGGGTTTAAAAATACATCCACATTCAACAACACCAAGCTTCATGACTTTAACATGGATCACTGCAGTGATTTAGAGGAGTTGCCCCCAAGTATCTGCTATATGCCTTCCGCTCAGATGTGGTCTATTACCAACTGTCATCAGGTTCAGAAGTTACCCTATGACCTTGGAAATCTGAGCTCTCTAAGAGTGTTAAGGTTGTCAGCACTGCCAGGCCTAAAAGAACTTCCATCATCAATTGGAAACCTTAGGTGGTTGGAATATCTGGACATTTCAGTATGTGTGGGTTTGAAAGAACTTCCAGAGGAAATAGGCCAACTAAAGAAATTGACTGAGTTAGATATGAGAGAGTGTTCTCGTTTGAAGAGGCTACCTAGAAGCGTTTGTGGACTAACTTCACTCAAACATGTCATCTGTGATGAGAAGATTGGGAAACAGTGGTTGCAGGCCAAGAGAATTGCCATCCCAGAGCTTATAGTTGATATTGTGGAAGTACAATTCAGTTTGGACTGGCTTGATGGTTGACTTGGCATCCTGGTAAAATATCAATACTTATTTTTTTCCTATTCGCTAGAACAAACCATAAAGGTCCACTGTGCTATAGTGCCGACCCAGGTTTGTGATTAAATTTTCACTAAAATGCACACTACAGTAAACCTTTTTTAAATCATAGTTTTTTTTTTTGTTGTTGTGGTTGCACAACGAACTTTATCTCCGTTCCAAAGCCAGTTTGATTCTGTTTTATATATAACTTGGAAGGGGGTGCCTGCAAATATGTGACGAAGGATTTCCTTGGTCACTATCTGGACTGAAATTATATTAGTTTGGAAAGTTGAATTGTCTACAGGTTAATTAAACTTATCCTGAACATTAGTTTTTAATTTTCAGTTTGACTTATATGTGATAATTAGTTTTCAGTTTGAGTTATATGTAATGATTAGCTACAATTTATGATAATTAGTTTTCAGTTTGAGTTATATGTAATAATTAACTACAATTTGTGATAATTAATTATCTGATCTTAACTCTGTTTACCTTTTTTTGTTTGATGAAATTAAAACCTGTGAAAATGTTGGTAAAATCTTGAAGGAAAGAAAAAACCAGGGTTAGGTGTATTGGATGAAGAGTATATGTCTATTATTATCCTCTCATAAGTATTTTATTTATTTATTTTGATTCTTTTAGTGGATTATTTTTAATTTATGTTAGAATATAATTTTTTAAATATTCAAATATTGTATTATTCATTGAGTTTTTAATATATTTTAGATAATAATATTGTCTTTTCACCTTTAGAATGGATCATGTGTGGTGATGTTCAGATCAAATTTAAAATTCATTTTTCTTGATCAAATACTTAATTTTTTAATTGACTTCCAACAGTTCAAAAAGGTTAGGGATTACTCTATAAAAGAAAATGTAAGAACTTGGATTCTTAAGCACTAAACAAATACTACACACATTTCATAAGGATTTAAAGGCAAAAATGTGTACATCTAAGGCATCCAAAAGAGTAACCACCACAAATTGTTATCTTGGGACATCTTGCATTTGCATGTAGAATTTATCTTTGTGTATTAATAACATTGTTTATACATAAAATTATTGAATTAACCTAAAGATTTGATTAGAGAGATCTCCAAAAGTGTCGCACCTATTTTTCTTTAGATAACATGTTGCAAGTTTATGTTAAAAGTTGTAGAGAACATTTTCATAGAATGTTGGATGTTAAATACAATTGTTGAAGATACCATTATATGAAGATAAAAGTTACTGCCACAATAAACGTTCCAACTTAACACAACAATTGACTAGTCTCAAACAATGATCATTTCATCCATTAAAAATCTGTCAAACTTCTTTATCCATTTGTATTTATATTTTATTTTTGCATGTTTTGGTTCAACCTATATAGTTTAGAATTTAATTGAAATCTTAACTATTTAATTAGTATGAGGTCATTTTACTAGATTCTTAATAAAAATAGAAGGTGAAGTTTGCTTTATCTATTTGCACATTTTAAATTAAAGGCATGATAATTGATTTTTAAAGTAAAACTTGAAGTGTTAATAATATATTAGTCATTGTGCATACCACAACAAGGAGTCCCATTATTTTGGTGAAAGTAGAATATTGAAATTAATATTTTTAACTAAAACTTTATTTTTTATTTCTATTTATAATAGTTAAACTTTAATTTGAAAATGATGTGAACTAGTTAAGATTTGTGTGTAGATTTTAAATATATATTTTAAAAATTAAAAAAAAAATTGTAAATTTTTAAACATCTTTGTTAATAATTTGTTTTTATTCTAAACAATATTTTTACAAAGTGATGTTTATGTTGTAAGAAAATTTTTTATAGAAAGGATAATAATATAACTTTTAAAATATAATTTTGCAACATCAATATCTAGTACATGAATATTTTTTATGATGTTTTGTTGTATATATTTCTTAATTATTTTTTGAAATTAGAGTAATTATAACTTAGACATAGGTGTATGTTGCATAACTTATTTCATATGTATTGAAATTCAATTTTCTTTTTTTTGAAAGGACATCAATATTTAACATACAAATTTTTTTTGAAATTCTTTTTTAGTATTTTACTATTTTTTCAAATGCATAGAATGGAGAACTTGATGTTTGGCGAGAAACTTATGTCTAGTAAAACATAGAAAATAAATATATAATAAAACCAAAATATATTAAAAATTATAGTTGTTGGAAAGTTCATTTTGAAAGCCGGTATTGGCATGGTGTGATGGTTTATTGGTGGCATTGTTGTTCTTGCCACCAAAGTTCAAACCCCGTTGGGGTGGTATTGTTGATTGGCGGTTCATAGCTCCGGTCAAAAGCATTTACCCCTTGAATAAAAAAAAAAGTTCATTTTGAAGACTACAATTTTGCAAATTATTTTGTCAAGTTCATTCCATTTGAAGGTTCAAATTGAGGTTTGAAATTGAAATTTTTGAAGAAAATTTGAAGCAAATATTGAAAGTGGCTAGCCAAAAGTACCTTAGATCGAAGGTCCTTCGAACAAAGGTATCTTTGATTGAAGGTCCTTCGAACAAAAGAACCTTAAATCAAAGGTAACTTTGTTCAAAGTAGGTTTTACCTTTGTTTGAAGGTACTTTGAACAAAGGTACCTTCGATCGAAGGATTTACCTCTATTTGAAGGTACTTTTGCTAAAAGGTACCTTTGTTCGAAGGTCCTTTTGGGTGACCAAAACAAACATTAAAAATTCCTTATAGTCAACCTTCAAATGAAGGTTCCTTCATAAAAAAAATTAGAAAAATTCATAATTGTTGATGTTTGAACAAAGGTCCTTTGAGTTGACTTTTTTCAAACATTTTAATGTGAATGCCATATATATATGAGGTCATTTTTTTGTGTTTTTTAATAAAAAATTAAGAAAAATTCACATTTTTGTTATGATTTTTTGTAAGTGAAACATTTGGAAAGGAATTGGAAAATTTATATTTGCAATTTTGGGAGACTTTGGACAACAAAATAGAGTGATATTTTGCAAAGAATGAGATGGGAAATAAAAGGACAAGGAAAAATAAGACTGTACATTCATATTTATCAAAAAAGGGATAGAAATTATGTGAAGAAAGAATGCAAAGATATTACAATTGAAGAGAAGGTATGTATTTTTTAATTAAGGTAGGTCTTTTATAAATCATATAAATTTTTCTATTAAATCATCTTCTAGAAGATCAAGAACAATAAGGTCAAATACTTCAATCCATGTACTCATATGCAATTTATATAACACACGCATAAGAAAATGAATGAATACCACATATTAGTTTGAAAGCAAGTTAGATAAATCCAATACTAAGGTAAGTAAAATTTGCACTACATCTTCATCATAGTTTCTTTAGATAAGTACCTAATCCTCTTCCATATTTAATTTTATAAATATCAAATTCAAACATCAATTCCCTCCCTTCTTATTGAATCAATATTGATTGATTTGTATGTACATTTAGTTAATTAGCCTAGATTAGCATTACAAAATATTATTTTCTTTTATTTATTTTTTAAACTCGTCCATGATTGTAACCCCTAGGGTTTGAACTTAGGGCTTATACCTTCATTGATTTTAAAATACTTTGGTTCTAATACAATTATAATTTCATATTTCATTTTTAAATTTCGTAGGGAATTTTTTATTGGAAAAAGTTTTAAAAATTACATCAAAGGAGTATTTACAAAGTTGTTACATAACAATAACACATTCACAAAGAAAATGAATAAGGTTGTAACATAACAACATAAAAGACTCAACAACAACGAAATGTTGCCCAAACATGCTAACAATAGGACCAAACAAAATTATAATGAGATCCATAAACACTACATAACATCACCATCAGCCAAAGAGTCAAGATTATTCCTTAAATGACCATGAGTAGATAAACAGATAAGTCTGAGATAGTTGTCACACATAAGGGTCTCTAATTGTAAATTATTTAGATAGCATACAATCTATGTGTACTAATCAATTCCATAGATTATATGTTATTTAAATAATTTTTAAAATGATATTCAAGTCACCTCAAACTAGTCGATGGCGTCCGGGTTTGCAACTTCGCGGGCCAAGCTAGGGCATCCGAGCCATAGCTCGTGACTGGTCTTTTGTTCCTGCGTTGCCTGGGGGGAGTCTTTTCATGCTTTCAGGGGGGGTTGTACCATTTTTTAAATTTGTCTAATTTGTTTCCTGGGGTGCGTGGCCAGCATTTGCTTGGATCTGCAATTCCTAGTGCGCTTGGGGGTCTTCTTGTTGCCTTGTGGTGTGGGTCTATCTGTAAGGCCTCTACGGTGGTGCATTCCTGTGCATGCTTCGATCTAGAAGTAGTGGGGTGAGGTTATAAGGTGTGCAGGGTGGTGAAAGCTCGCTGTTGTTTTCTCTCTGCTTGCCTGGTGTGGGTGTGGGTGGGCTCGTGCGGTGGGTGGTTGTGTCGGGCGTAGTCCAAGGAAGTGGTGTGGGTTTCCCCTGTCCAATACCATCTTGATTTTTTTGCATACCCGTCTAGGGCTGGATGGATTTTTTGAAGGGCGAGACATCTGGGGTGTCTCCTGACATGGACTTTTGTGCAGTGATTGGCTTGAAGGCTCCGACTCAAGGAATGAAGACTTTCGATAATAATTTATTTACTCTAGATTTAGGGTTTGTTGGTGCAGGATAGTCTAATGGTGTGAGGCTCAAGAAGATTAACGGATTTCTTGAGCGTTTCCAGGAGAGACCTAAATTGGTGTTCCCACCTGAGATGATTGCTGAAGATGTTGAATATTATACGAACCACTCATTATTTTGCAAATTTCTGGGGATGAGGGTTTCACTTCAATTTTTGGAATCTTGGGCCCGGAGGACTTGGGCGCTAGAGGGAGAAATGGAGATCATATTGTTGGCCAATAATTACTTTATGGTAACCTTCAATTGCATGGTTGATCGCACTAGGGTATTTGAAGGTGGTCCTTATTTCCATAACCAGGTGGGGCTGTTTATTAAACCATGGCATGCTGGATTTATCCCCTCTGAGGAGCTGCCAAATCGTGTCCCCGTGTGGGTTTGTTTGCCTCGGTTTTCGATGGAGTACTACCGGGAGGATGCTTTGCACCTAGTGGCTTCACTGCTTGGAAAACTAGTTGGGTCTTCATTGCAAATCGTGGGTAAAAAGGTAATGACTTTTGCTCATATTTGTGTTGAAATTGATCTTAGTAAGCCTTTGCCCAATGTTGTGGATATGTGTGCGGGATCCTTCTCTTGGGTGCAACAATTGGATTATGAGACCCTTCCTTTCTGTTGTTGTCTATGTCATGAATATGGTCATTTTTAGTGTAGATGTCCAAGATATAAGCCTGTGAAGTCTCAGCCTGCACAACCTCCTCGCAACCCCCCTGCAGCTGATAAGGGTAAGGGCCTTGCCTCTGGTGAAGTGGTTGGTGCGGATGGTTTTGTTCAAGTTAAGGCTCGTAACACGAACCAAGGTCAGAAGAGGACCCTTAAGGAAAGACAGGATGATGATACTTTTAATAGGTTTGAGGTATTGGATGACCTCAGCCAGCAGGAAGTGAACCCGGGGTTGTTGAGTTTGGTTCAGGAGGTTGAGGGTTCTGCTCCGGTGGACAATATCTCTGATGTTTCATTGGTTCCTTCAGGTGGAGATAATTTGCAGATGGATACAGATCTACAGTTTGTGGTCTCAAAGGTTTTGGCTCTTTCAACCGAGGCACCAAAAGGTGGTGGGGATTCTTCCTCTCCTTGACGAAAGGTAAATCCGATTGCAGCTAAGGGAAACAAGCCTTCTCCTCAGTTGGGCCTTTTACAAAGAGATCTTAAGAAGGCTGGGGCAGAGAAATATGCCAAACTTGGTAGAAAGAAGGATCTAGAAAATATCAAGCTGATAGGAGAGACTTTGGTGGAGTCAGGGTTGGTAAAGACTCTGGATTCTCATTTTTTGAACCCCTCGAAATGATTGTTCTATAATGGAATGTAAAGGGCTTGAATAGCGGCCCTCGACAAAAAGTTCATGATTTTCTTAGGAAACATGGTCCTGATATACTTCTTTTGCAGGAGACCAAGCTTTCAGTGGATACTATGTTTAGTTTGGCTCCTAAGTTGTGGAGGAATGGGGAGTGTCAGTGCATTGGTGCTCATGGGTCTTCTGGGGGCATAGCTTGTTTATGGAACCTGCAAAATCTCTATCCTCTTTGGTGGGTGTCCTCTAAATCTGCTATGTCTATGATTGCTTCTAGCTTTGAGACGGGGGAGATTCTGCTCCTTTCTAATATCTATGCTCCTATTGATCTCTGAGGTAAGCAGTCTCTGTGGTCCCATATTTGTTTTCTTTGCAGTTTGGCTCATTTCCATCCTTGGATTCTCGCTGGAGATTTAATGCTATCATTGTGTATACCTTGATATTTCTACTGCTCTAAATGTGCAAAACTAACTAAGAAACATGAATAACAAAATACCAAAGACACCTCAAGATTAGCCAAAAGAGAGTGGCAACGAAAAGGAATGCAAATAAGATAAAACACAAACACTTTTACCTCCCTTGTTGTTGATACCTCTTTGATTGGCCCTTGCTTGGATTGGTTGTGTGCTCCTTAGATGATGGATTGAGTGACTATATGCAAGATTCAATATGCAAGATGATGAACAAAGATGGCTAAATGATTGAAAAGGCTTGAGGATTCAAATGGACAGCATGTAGTTATCAAAATGCAAAGTGTTGAGAAGGAAAATTGGCAGCATAAGGTTGCTCCAAATGAAAGTGTTATCCCCAAATGCCCTTGAGGAGGGGGTATTTATAGAGGATCTTGAATTCTCTAGAGAATTCAATGGTCAAGATTGATCCAACAAGGTCAAGATGAAGGGCTATGGTGGGTTGAGAACCCACAAGCCCTCACATCTTGACATGTGGAGGGTGAAGTGGACAAGAGAATATGAGATGGAAATGAGGTGTCAAGAGGGTACATGAGGTGGAAAAAGGACATGCACCTTGGGGAGTGAAGAGATTTCCACAAAAAAGGATTTCTTGTTCCCAAGTGGGAGTGAAAGGGATATTTGAGGAATTTTGGAATTCTTCAAAAATCTACATGGGAAAAGGAAAGGTGGTTGGGGATATAAAAATTCACATTCATAGGATGATCTAGAGGATAAAAGGTGGGCTCCAAAAAGGTGGGACTTGGTCACATGTGGAGATTGTGACAAGTCCAAGGTGGGTCACATGTGGAGATTGTGACAAGTCCAAGGTTCTAGAAGCCTTGGAAGGATAGATGTGAATTAAAAATTCACATATAAAGAAGAGAATCTAGGGGAGAATAAAAAGGAATTAAAATTCCTTGGGAATGATTAGGCTTAGTGTGATGGTAGAGGGATAACTTAGGGGCTAGTGGGATTAAAACCAACTTGCAAAAGTTGGAGGATGTGACACATCTAATCAGGATTAGGCATGTGCATCACTAATGAAATTAGGAAATGGATTAGGATTTGTTAAGAAAATGACATGTGAGAATTAAATAAATGTAATATTTATTTAATTTATTTGATAAAGAGGATTAAGGAGGGTAAAAGGTATTTAATTATTAATTAAATACCTTAGGGACTAGCAGAATTAAAGATATTAATTAAATAATAGTAATATTGCGGGTAACTTTCGGATAAGAAGGGCGTTTACGAAAAGTGATAAATTTGGATAAATTAAGTGTCCAAATTTGGATGCCACATTTTGCCCCTCTTTGAGATGGTGTTACGAAGTAACATCATTTCAAAGAATATTAAAACATAGAACCTAGAAGAAGATGGTTAGATTGGAAAAGATGCCCCAGTCATCAAAGGGATGACTAGGAAGGAAGACGATGGGGATGAAGGTGAAAGTTAGGGATGAAGGATGCCCCCTCGAGAGGACATGAGGGTTCAAGAGAACACGGGTGGGCTCTCGAAATAGATGATGTGATGCAAGGGGAGATGAGGAAGATGATGCAAGGTGACGGGGAAGAGAGTAAGTGATATGGAAATGGATGAAGCACAAATGGATTGGAGGACAAAAGGTGATGTTGCCCTAGTCAAGGTACAAGCCAAAATAGGGGTTTGAGGATAGGTGGAGTGTTGTCAATGAGGGAATGAAGGATCCCGAGACAACACGAGGGTAGGGAAGGATACGCCCCACTGAGTGGTATTGATGAGGGAAGGATACATCCCAAAACACCATGAGGATAGGGAAGGATACATCCCACTGAGTGGTATTGATGATGGAAGGATACATCCCAAAATACCACTAAAGGATAGGGAAGAATAACTCCCGATGATGATGAAAGTGTTGTTGATGAGGGAAGGATACATCCCAAAACAACACCAAAGGGATAATAATGGATGATGATGATGATGGGTCAAGGCCAGTAACGAGACTGGGGACAAGACCAAGGATATGATTAGATGAGTCAGGCTAAATAGAATGGATGGGGATAGGATGAAGATGTAAGATAAGGATGAAGGATGAATGGATGGGGGGATACATGCAAGATGATGGAATGGAGAATGAAATGCAGTCCTAATGCAATTTGCCATCTTCGGAGCACTAATTTTTGCTATAGCATAAGACACAAGACACCAGGGTATGAAGAACCAAGGCGGATTAGTGTCTAATGCATAAAACACACACAACAGACAAGAAGGCTACCCCAACACCCCAAAGTCACAAAGACCTTGGTCGGGTTAGGTATTGAGATAACCACAAGCACAAAAGGATGCCCCAGCATAACACAAGACCTCGGGGATCTTGGTGGGTACTATGTGGGACAACCAAGAAGACAAAAATAGACATAAAAAGATCAAGATATGCCCCTATGTTGACCAATCAAAACACAC